>JAVTVY010028273.1:0-103039 GCA_036873755.1 Hanleya hanleyi
CCCGCCAACGCCAAGCTTAACGCTTCAACGCCCTGGTGAAATAGCTCAGAAGTTCTGATTTTCTAGATATTCCATGGAATTGTCACTAATTCTTCGAAATGCAGTGACGTCCGTCAACGCTCGTAGTTACGCCTTAACGCTCTAACATAACGCCTTGACGCCATGATATAGACCGGAGAGAGAACAACAACAACAAGGGTGACACATGAGAGAACAACAACAAGAAGTTTTTTTTTCATATAGTTTATTTTCCCCAATGTTACATCATACCCACGCTGGGGGAGCCGCGTTGGGTATGTTTACAACTCAAGAAAACTGTTGCCCAATCAGATTACAAGCGTTTAGTCCGTCATTCATAATCCAGCCGTCGTCCATTAGAGAATATCCGCGTCCATAATCCAAAGACCTATTCCATATTCCATATAACAGTATTAGCACCAAATTCAAAAAGACAATCATAGTATACAAAAACACAGGCTTGTTTCCTGCAAGAGAGAAGCGGTCAACAGTTTTCAATGATGCCGGCAAGACATCATGATATTCCAAAAATATCAAATCCGTATCGCTGATCAGTATTCTTAATCCATAATATTCGTTGTAAAGTCGTCATCTAAAGAATGATGTATCTCAGTCACGCTTGATTGTGACTGTTCATATGAGTACCATGAGGATCTTGAAGTACATGGGTTCATACGGCCCCTAGCCCCGGGTTAAGCGGAATTAGACACAAGTTACGAAACGTAGCGCCATAGATCTTGCACGCTACGTTCGTATTTTGCTATCAGCATGCGATATGTATCGCCAAATTTGAGAAACTTTGAGTGGAGGCGCTTGGTGGAATAGCCCTGTTTTATAAGTTTGTCCCTCCCCGGCGTCCTCGAGGCCGTCATCTGTTATATTCCTTCTTGTCCGTTAAATGTATTTTCGGCTGCTCTTGTCTGTCGCCATTTCAGAAAGTTCCATCTTTGCTCGGTATGACTTAAGCGTCGTCGGGCAGGCCTGGATATTCTTCGGGCAGCATGTCGTGAAACAGTTGTTTGCGCATTCTGATCGCATTTTCCAGGGCGTCGGTGGGTGGTAGTCCCATAGCCTCTTCCAAGTGACGCTTGGTCTTCATGATGGACCTGTGCGTGTGGTCGCCTTTCATTTCAAGCGGTAGTAAGGTATACTGTTCATAGATCGCCATGGCTGTTTTCCTGATGCGGGGGCGCATTTGGATGTACGTCTGTTGTAAATTATCCTCCCCGGCGTCCTCGATCGCTGCAGCGTAAGTATTGATAGCTGCTGTCCCAATACGATCCCAGAAGGTAGGTTCTGCATCACTTTCCGCGGACGCAGGCTGACTATCTGAGGTCAAGCTCTCCGTATCACTAGATAGACTCTCAGCAATCTCTGTTTCGGTATCAGTCGATACACTCTCAGCAGTCTCTGTATCAGCATCCGCCTCAACGGACTCCTCGGAGTCTTCAATCCCATGTATATTTTTGTGGTGTCGCATCATATCGTAATGTCTGGTGAACGTGCGTTCACACTCAGAGCAAGTATAAGCCATGTTGACGGTTGAACGTCGACTGTGCGTGTTTATGGAAATACGCTTGCTTTTATAGACAGTAACGCCCATCAACGCTTAGCTTAACGCTTCAACGCCCTGGTGAATTAGCTCAGAAGCTCTGATTTTCATGGAATTGACACCAATTCATCGAAATACAGTGACGCCAGTCAACGGCCGTCGTTACGCCTTAACGCCCGTCTCAACGCCTTAACACACTTCCTTAACGCTTTAACGTCGTTTAATGATGCGTTCGAACAAATGTTTCTTTTGTGCTATTGCTCTGACATACGCCGCTTTCCAGTTCATGCCCGAGGTTTTCAACATCGACGCTGTTCTTTCAATTTCCATATGGACTGGATCCTTATCTAACAATTTCATATGGGTCACGAGGTCGACATACCGCTGACGTAAAGCCCGTCGTAGTCTGGGTGCCAATTCGACCCCCTGATGAGGGACACCTGTTCCTTCTTATATGTACAGACACCACCACCACCACACACTACCACCACACACACCACCACCAAATTCCACCACCACCACCACCACCACCGCCACCACCGAGCGTTGACGGGCGTCAACGCCCGGTGGTGGTGGTGGGAGTTCCCGTGTGGCAGAGCTCTTGGATCGGAGCTCTTGGAGCTCAAAGCGTGTGGAGCGCAGAGCTCGGAAGTGACATTTGCATATGACCTCTGTGAGGTCACTTCCGCTTCCGATCACGTGACCGCAACTGACATTTGACCCCTGCGCGCGATATCAATACCGGATAAAAATTGCGCGCAGGGGTCAAAGGTCAGTTGCAGTCACGTGAACGGAAGCGGAAGTGACCTCACAGAGGTCATATGCAAATGGCACTTCCGAGCTCTGAGCTCCACACGCTTTGAGCGCCAAGAGCTCCGATCCAAGAGCTCTGCCACACGGGAACTCCCACCACCACCACCGGGCGTTGGTGGTGGTGTCTGTACATATAAGAATGAACATGTGTCCCTCAGCAGTCCTTATGTATTGGTCGAATTGGCACCCAGACTACGACGGGCTTTACGTCAGCGGTATGTCGACCTCGTGACCCATATGAAATTGTTGGATAAGGACCCAGTCCATATGGAAATTAAAAGAACAGCGTCGATGTTGAAAACCTCGGGCATGAACTGGAAAGCGGCGTATGTCAGAGCAATAGCACAAAAGAAACATTTGTTCGAACGCATCATTAAACGACGTTAAAGCGTTAAGAAATTGTGTTAAGGCGTTGAGACGGGCGTTAAGGCGTAACGACGGGCGTTGACGGGCGTCACTGCATTTCGATGAATTGGTGTCAATTCCATGAAAATCAGAGCTTCTGAGCTAATTCACCAGGGCGTTGAAGCGTTAAGCTAAGCGTTGATGGGCGTTACTGTCTATAAAAGCAAGCGTATTTCCAAAAACACGAACAGTCGACGTTCAACCGTCAACATGGCTTATACTTGCTCTGAATGCGAACGCACGTTCATCAGATATTACGACATGATGCGACACCACAAAAATATACATGGGATTGAAGACTCCGAGGAGTCCGTTGAGGCGGATGCTGATACAGAGACTGCTGAGAGTGTATCGACTGATACCGAAACAGAGATTGCTGAGAGTCTATCTAGTGATACGGAGAGCTTGACCTCAGATAGTCAGCCTACGTCCGCGGAAAGTGATGCAGAACCTACCCTCTGGGATCGTATTGTGACAGCAGCTATCAATACTTACGCTTCAGCGATCGAGGACGCCGGAGAGGATAATTTACAACAGGCGTACACCCAAATGCGCCCCGCATCAGGAAAACAGCCATGGCGATCCATGAACAGTATACCATACTACGGCTTGAAATGAAAGGCAACCGCACGCACAGGTCCATCATGAAGACCAAGCGTCACTTGGAAGAGGCTATGGGACTACCACCCACCGAGGCCCTGGAAAATGCGATCAGAATGCGCAAACAACTGTATCACGACATGCTGCCCGAAGATTATCCAGGCCTGCCCGACGACGCTTAAGTCACACCGAGCAAAGATGGAAGTTTCTGAAATGGCGACAGACAAGAGCAGCCGAAAATACATCTAACGGACAAGAAGGAATATAACAGATGCAGCGCCAAATGACGGCCTCTGATTGGACAAGAGTTTTCTTGAGTTGTAAACATACCCTACGCGGCTCTCCCAGCGTGGGTATGATGTAACATTGGGGAAAATAAACTATATGAAAAAAAACTTCTTGTTGTTGTTCTCTCATGTGTCAACCTTGTTGTTGTTGTTCTCTCTCCGGTCTATATCATGGCGTCAAGACGTTATGTTAGAGTGTTAAGGCGTAACTACGAGCGTTGACGGGCGTCACTGCATTTCGAAGATTTAATGACAATTCCATGGAATATCTAGAAAATCAGAACTTCTGAGCTATTTCACCAGGGCGTTGAAGCGTTAAGCTTGGCGTTGGCGGGCGTTGCTACAAGATGACACCTCACACGACGCATTCGGACCAATGATGGTCCATCTCTACACCAAATACCTTCCTTCACTGCCCCAAAATGTCCACTTTCGCTACTACTCGTATTGATGACGTCCCCGATGACGTCACAGATGACATGGGCAGCCCTTAAATCGGGGTCTACACCCCGAGAGCTACAAAAGGACACCCCGCACGACGCATTCGGACCAAGGATGGTCCATCTCGACACCAAAAATCTTCCTGCACTGCCCCAAAATGGCCACTTTACTTACTACAACCAACTGGACGGATTGACGCGACTTGCACTTAAAAACACGCCATTCTGACTCTACCCCACACAAGCTTCACTTTGACACCTTCCACGACCCATTCGGACCCATAGCGGTCCATCTCTACCCCAAACACACTCCCACATACCCCCAAAATGCCTGCTTTCTATACTACGGCCAGACTGCGCATGGGCAGACTATTGACAACGAACGACACACTAACCCAGGCGGATGCCCCCTCACGACAGCTTCAAAATAAGACCTCATACGATACCATAGGATCATTAGGGGCTCACCTAGACCCCAAAACGTCTATTTCCACACCCTCTTCCCACAATTCCCTGTCTGCGCATGCGCAGAATGTTGACAACGAACGACACACAAGTCCAATCGGATACTCCCTCACATAAGCTTCACATTGATACCTCACTCCATCGGCTCATTAGTGGCTCACCTAGATCCCAAAACGTCTATTTCCATACTCTTTGTCTATTGCGCATGCGCAGAATGACGATATTCCTACCCAACATCCACCCAGTCGGATGCCCCCTCACATAGGCTTCACATTGATACCTCACTCGACCCCATCGGTCCACTAAGGGCCCACCTAGACCCCAAAACGTCTATTTCCATGCCCTTTGTCTACCGCTCATGCGCACAATGACGATATTCCAACCCCACACCCAGCCCATCGGCTGCTCCCTCACATAGGCTTCACATTGATACCTCACTCGACCCAATCGGACCATTAGTGGCCCACCTAGACCCCAAAACGTCTACTTCCATACACGTTGTCTACCGAGCATGCGCAGAATGACAATATTTCAACCCCACACCCAGCCCATCAGATGCGCCTTCACAAATGCTTGACATTGATACCTCATACGACCCAATCGGATCATGCAGCGTATTTGAATTCTGGGAATTACTTTTTCTCCGCGGAAGCTTTTTCCCGCGACCGCATCACCGCCAGACCGCATCACCGCGGAAGAATACATGCCCAGGGACCCTTTGCCGGAACTATAGTGACCCGGAGCTACCTCAGGGTAAAGTCCGTATTCCGTTTTTTATATCTGGAGACATTTTACATGCACCCTCTAGAGGGCAGCACCATCGATGCCAAAGGGGAATCCCCTTTTTGTTTGTTTATTTTTTGCGGAGATATACTGGACAATAAACGCTCGACCCTCGGGTCGCACGGATGCTAGACTCGTCCTAGTAACATCGTCCAACACCTATAGATTATGTTTATTACTTTAAGTCTTCCTTCTCATGGTTTCGGGTATTTTTTCGACCCTGCCTGCTCCAAAGTCACACCCGATCGAGTCAAGGAGCTCTCTCGTGTTGGAGGTAGTGTTTTCCCCAACGATCACATGATCGTCACGTGCCAAAGTTCCACCTCAAATTTTACCCGGGGGAACAAATAATGAGGTCAACCTGGCTTTAAATCCCGTGACTATACTACTCTCTGGATCAACGCGCCGTCGCCATAGGGGCATATCAGGCAAATATGGTTACGGTTCTTTTTTTTATAGTCAGGCACAGAAGAGTTTAATTTATGTTTATATTTATACTCCAAACAGAACCCCAGAAGTGTAAAACAGGTCACTGAGGTAATTTTTCGGCTACGAAGCAATGCTCAACCACTCCGTCATCCACTCACCATCTCACGGATAGACACTTTTTAGCTTTGTTGGAAGGGACATGGATGGCGCTGTAATGGTGAATGTCCTGGATTTGAAAACGGCCGATCGGGTTTGAATTCCACTCGGCCATAGTGAAGTTTCTTTTTCATTCAGATTGGCCTATACCATTTTCTTTTTTGTTTCACCAGCACTAAATGATTGTCCTTCAAATTCCATATAATACAAGCCAGATTGACTTCGAAAATACATTTTGCATTTTAATCCTGAAAAAAAAACCCTGATCTGATGATCTTCACATATCGAACACGTTTCTTGAAAAAACAACTTTCTGAACCTAACAACATTCTGAACCAGAAGGATGTGATATAGTTTCACCTGATTTATGGGGTGTGGGTTTTTTTCAGAAGAGTATCAATAAGTGTCGAAGGTTCCCCATTCAATCATCTTAGCTTGCTAAGGGCATTTCACGTTTTTTTTTTTGAATTGAATTGAATTGAATTTTTATTCACCAATCAAATGAATATGTATATACAAAAAATATGGTATAAATTATTACAAAATATTTGCAAACAATATAATCTACATGCAACGCAATAAAGTGATTGGCGGGAATAAAACCCCAGGGGGCTTGTTCTATCCCTGTAGGACAAGTGGGTAGCATTTATATAAATATATATATATATATATATATAAATATATAGTGTATAATACACATTTCTAATTTACTTTATAATATAGGGTGATTAGTGAATATTAGCTCTCTGTTGACTTTTTAAAAAATAATTTTATCGTTGCAGCCTTAGTTGCGATAATGGGGTTCAGATTTCCAGTAGATATATTTTTAGTTTGGATTTGAATAACGAGGTAGATTTCATACATTTGATCAGAGAAGGTAGTTTGTTCCACTCTCGAGGTCCTGTGGTTTTTGTGGTATAATATGACAAGTTTGATTTATAGATGGGTCGGTAGAGGTTCCAATTCTGGCTTCTAGTTTGGTAACGGTGTACATCTGATTGTTTCGTAAAGTAATTTTGGAAGCTTTTTGGTAGTAATTCTGGGTGGTGCATAAATTTATGCACCATCAACAGACATGCGTACATATTTAATTTGGGTAGTTGTAGAATTTTCAATTTTATAAATAATGGTAATGTATGGTCTAGCTTTTTAGATAAAGTTTCACTTAACACTACCCTTAGCTCATCAACCTTAGCTCGGACTTCATTCTCCGTGTATTTCGCCCAACGTCAGCTTCCCCAAGCATTAAGTCACATGTCCGCTCCATTTAAACGAACCAATGAAATGATCAGTATTCAAATATTTCGAACTGGGAATCTCAGACAGGAGACATGTCAATTTCGCTTGAGCGCTCGATGCGCAAGACTGTGGGATTGTACGCGAGACCAAACCGAAGTTGTGCGAATCAGCTATTTTATTTCTCACTCTAATGGAGCATGCTTGTTTGTTTTTCTTAGAGAAAATCATATTACAAACGGCCTAACATATTTGAAAAAAATTAAATCGGCGGTAGTTCACAGGAGAATTATATGCTTTTTTATTTTGTCATGAGGCACTTTGAGACCCACCAAGGGATCATTTCAATCGATCGCTTTCTGGAGGTGTGTCTTCGTTTTATGAATGTGGTTGCGCCGATGTCGGATGTCACGGGATCAATCGGATGTGACCATTTGGGAAACGCCCTAATACATTCAGATAGCACCTGTTACCACATGGCTAAGAGCAGACGTTTCTACGTATGATCGTGCCATGTGTTCGGATAATGCATTCAATAGATGGAATACTTACTTTTTATTGCGAAACATATCCCAGTGTATGATGTGAAACTTCTCGTTTGACCTTGGAATGTGACGTCTTGTTGAGTGAGATCGGTAGCCGATGGCGCAGGGGACAGCGCCGCTGGGGTGTCACGGACGATCGGCGGTGGAGACGTTGGCGACTGAATCGCCAAGACGCCATAATGTCCACGCGATGTCGTCCCGTCAACTATATCGACCTATGCAATAGATGAAGGAATCTTCAGGTTAAATTACGCTAAAAGAATAGCCAGAGACCCAGCTAAGATCATAAAATCGACATAAAATGAGGAGCGTTCGATAGGATATTAATTCCATTAAGATTGCATGCTTTCTCTCTCGGTTCCTTCAACGTTTCGCGCGTCCAATATCCTGTTTCTAACCGGGGGCCCACGTGTATTTCGTTACTTTATACTCTTTAACAATTTAATCACAGAAAGTCTCGGCATTTCCCAACAAGATAATAGTGCGATCATTAACAGCACAATATCTACACATTATCTATATGCTTCCTATATTTGAGTGAGGTCAAACTTATTAGAGCGACTAAACACATTCGTGTCAAGAATTTGGGCTGTTGGAATGTTAATAGATTAAGTGTACTATCAGATAGTTTGAGAAAACTTGGACCAGTACGCCTATAGACTGACCGTCTCTTCTGCGACATATTTCATTCGCCGTCTTGTTGACTACAAGGAAGGTCGTTTCCGGTGATGACGACAGCCAAATCAGCAACAGCGCTAACATGACTTAGTGACCTGTCATTGGAAATGATTTTCGTTGTAGTCAACAAGACGACGAAGCGAACATGACCAGAACAGACGGTTGAAACCTCTAAAACAAGTTTGCGTTATCGACCAGAAGTAATTTGAAGAACCTAAGTCATCCACATATGTGAAGAACAAAATTGCATCCCAAAGCCCTAAACCAATCGTCGTATCTAGTGCCATGTGTGTGACAAATGGAATCCTGTGGGATCCTTAGGAATCTACGTATCGGAGAAATAATTTGAAGCATCCAAGTAACCTACGACAATTAGGATAATTTTGGAATTTGCGGCCATGTCCCGACAGCATAGTACGCTGTACAAAACGTCCGACAGCGAGGGGTACAATATTTAACTAATTATGTCCCTAATGAACTAATGAAGACAATTTGAGCCCAACACACAAGAGCAAATGTGGAAAATTTTGATACCAAACCATGTTTCTGCCACTTGTGCATGAGCAATTTGTGTTGCTGTGTTCACATATGTCACTCCGCGCTGACCAGTGATATGCGATATGATAGTGTGGGATGGTCAAATATTGTGTTGTCCAACAGTGCTCATATGTAATGGGCTTCATGTATATAAAGATGTCACATGCCATGAACCGTGACCAGCGTACACTGCCACAGTATCAGTACAAAATAAAATCTGTTTCTCTACTTAGCGCTCGCGTTGCTGTAAACAATGCGAGTCAACCTTCTTATTCGAAAAAAAATACCAGGTTTCCCTTGATCAAAACTAGCGTTTTCAATCTTGAATTTGCCGGTATTGTGGTTTCTGATGTTAGAGAAGGCTGTTAAATGCTAAAATAGCGTGTGGCAATGAGTGAGCCAGCTTCGAGACGGCATCAGGTCAATCCCAACCTAGGTCAGGTAAATCTCGAATGTGATAGTACGACATCAGATCAATCTCGGCTGTGTTAGTAGTACAAAGGACAATCTCAACTGTGATAGTACGACATCAAGACAGTATCGACTGGGTTAGTAGTACATAGGACAATCTCGACTGTGATAGCATGATATCGTGTCAATCTTGAATGTGATAGTACGACATCGACCACTGTCCACTGATCTTCTGTCCTTTTTTTCATCTTCATACAACCCCATCATTAGGCACAGCTACGTTTATGACCTTGATTACACCGGCCACCAATTCACTTCGTACGAGGCTTATAGCTTTATACCTATATGAATGAGACAATTGTTTAATTGAGACGCATGTGTGTTGGATAATTAAATGTGCCCCTAAAAGTCTGAACAGAGATTGTGGCAAAGGTGATGAAGGCCAGTACAGAAACTATGGGTAGTAAATAACTTTCTCTGGAAGGGTGTTCATAATGCAATGGCAAACATACATATAGGGCATGCTGAAGACAAAGGAGAGAAAAGTACCGCAGCCCCTTACTAAGCTTACTTCTTCCGGACATGTACCACCGGATGCTGTGATGGCTCTCTGGTCCTCGGCCAATCGCGTAGCCTGACACTGTCGGACGTAGAACTGTACGAATTTACTTCTTCTCGTCATGTGGAAGACAACGAAACAAACCAGTAGCATGGCCATCGATATAGCAAAAAATATCACCGTGTTTATCTTCTTGTTCTGTAACATGGCTTTCGTAAAGATTCGGTTGATCGATATAACCAAACCCGCCGCACCTGAAAGAGACGAAGCCCATAAGGTTCATTTTACTATGACATAAAAACACGAACTTTTGGGTTAGGTTTTAGCCGAATTTTGATCTTTCTGTGGAAATGTATATTAAACTGGAGGCAGGCTTTCATTTGCGAAGCACTGGATGTGACAGCCACATTGGAAAATAATACTGAGATGCCATTTTGCTACAGTTGAGATAGCATTAAAGGACAACATTCGCAGTGTTTCTCTGAAAGGTTTATTTACGTTAACAAAGCCAAAAATTAATTAATTAATTCTGCACAAATAGCTGTGTTTTGTACTGTACTGTATACTATGATTGTCTTTTTCAATTTGGTGCTAATACTGTTATATGGAATATGGAATAGGTCTTTGGATTATGGACGCGGATATTCTCTAATGGACGACGGCTGAATTATGAATGACGGACCAGACGCTTGTAATGGTATTGCAGTATAAAATTAGACACTGAAGATAGTTCTAGAATAATAGAGCTGAGGTAAACTTGTTAACCTTCTGTTCTGTGGTTATGGTCATAGAATTTTCTCGAAGCTGTCGTGACCGACTTATCATGATTAAAATGACCGATATAGGAAGAGACCCGTATTGTGAGGGTAATTGGTTCACAGCGCCATCTACACATCTACACTGCGTCATCTGCACATCTATACACTGGTATACATACTGTTCTGTGTGTTAATTATTTGGAGCTTTCTAGAAGCGGTTAAAATCATACGTCATTGCTGTACTGGTCGAAGTTTCTTGATTTGATAGAATAATCTCGAATGCCCGATAGAGTATAAATAGCTCGACGTTTAATGATCGAGGAGAGATTCAAACGGCTTCTATGTGGGTGCTTTAGACTGTGCTACTGGACATTACCTTTGCCTGAGATTACTGACTGCTGGATTGTATATCCCTGTTGGATTACTCTCATGTGTTTGACCGCTGTGTTATCCACGTAATTGAACTGACGGAAACTGGACAACTGCTGAGCGGTATTGGACTACCGAAAAACAGGAACGCTATTTCTGCGCGTCGGCACGGACTGCGTAGAGATTTGCACGTTAGTACTGACTGTGAGAGATACACCGGTATAGCATTGAACAGTAAGATTATGTTTCTCATTTATTTGCTGTATTGACCTAACTTAATTTTTATATGATTTTAGTATTATAAATAAATATTCGATTGCTAATCCTCGTTTTCACAAAGGCTTTCTGTTGCGTTTTTCTATTATCGTTTAGACGTAACAGTACAGAAAAAGTACCCAATTTTTATCTAGTTAAAGCTCAGCGTCACAAGTGACGTAAAATAGCGTAGAATAAGACTGCTGATTGAAATTGGGCTACGTACATGTATGTTTCGTAATCGGTTTAGCATGAATTTTTTAATATCTAAATCTATTAACCTTGAACCAAAGTAATATTTCGGTGTAGTATCACGGCAGAATTGATGTCTTTGAAAACATCAGATTCGTATCAATGGTGTTACCAGAAGTCCATTCTGGTGTTACATTAATGAGTCGTTTTCTTACTTTCTCCGGTCATGACGGCTTGTGTATACCTTGCAGGAAGCATGCTGGTGTAACCATAGAAACTGGATTGCTGGGCTGAAAAATAATTGAATGGGGTCAGGAAATAGTTAGAGGGGGAGATGGTGGTGGAGGGGGGGGGGGGGAGGATGGATGGCAAATCCAAAATGCTCATCATGGAACCAAAGAAGAAAATCTTTAAATCCTATCTGACGCAAATTTGTAGGCTAAACTCTAACAGAAAATGCGAAGAGACTTCCATCGGTGGCTCTATTGACGTCGCGATGATGTCATTTGTTCGGAATTATCTGAAAATTAAAACATTTTTGTCCTTTCCTTTCTCTCAATAACCGTTCAGTTTCATACAAGTTGGTTATTAGTTGCATAGTTTCACATGATTTAAAGAAAAGACCACATCTGAGGACCACACTCTGGATTTACCCACAGTCCTAAGATTGAATTATCGGTTTCGGCTCTTAGTTTTTTTCTCTCAGAGAAAAAAGAAGATATCTTATCATAATTGAACTATGAATTCGAGATTAATCCTCATATAATCACTTACCTGTACTGCCGAATGACACAACAGCCACTGCGAGGAGAGTGAGCTTGTAGGACAAGTCGTCTGAGAAGAGGCTGTACCAGATATCACACAGAACAATGGTAAGGAGAGTGAAAAATGCTAAAATGTAACCGAAGGTTATCCTGACCTGCAGACTGAAAGTTTCTACGAGGGCGTTAGTCAACAGTACGCTAACAAACGCCACAAGAATGTACGTTAAACTCATATCAAATATGATTGTACTGAGGGGAAATCGTTCCTGGTAATAATCCACGGCTGTGACAAAGCTGTTATAGGGTAGGAGAAACCCCATACCAGCCAGGAGAAGGGCGAGGTATATACAGTTACAAGGGTCGCGGGGTGGGGTTAGTCTCTCCCTCTCCCCCGACAGAGGTAGCTTCGGTCGATTTTTCTGGTTGCTCTCGTTGTGCTGGTCCTTCAGCTGTTGATAACCAGTGAGACTCCTGGAGAGATTCTCATCCATGTTTTATCCTGTGTATTGCTATCCAGTTTATAATAGCAGACGGCCTAAATCTTCACCGGAAGGCTCTCAGTGACGTCTGCGCTCAAGCCTTTCAACGGGGATTCCTTGTGAAACCATAAAATATTCAGGAAGTACTGCACTGAATCTCTCGGACAGGTGGTTTGTCTTTCTTTGAGCATTAGATTTGGCTGACACATTGAGGAGTTGGACCAGGCAATGCTTTACAGTCTGTTACAGGTCTGAAATATTAAACAAAATTAGAAGGATGTGATCACCTGTATAATGTGTTCTGCAAAACGCTTATGATATCATAATGTTCATATGACATCTATTACAATAGTGAGAAATGAAATCTTCACGTTATTGTATATCTTAAATGGAATAATATAGTTCCAACTTTGACCGGGATAGGAAATAACATAAATAAACTTTGGCATGATTCTCCGTATTTGTCGAATTGTGTTGTGTCAAGAATGAGCTTTGGTCTAATTTCAACAACACGGGTCTCGCGTTGTTCTACTGTATCCATCAAACTCATTGGCGAAATTTACATCAGCTGTTGGCCTTAGGCACCGTGGCCAGGGCAGCACTCGTTCAAAAGACAGAGCTCTGCTGTGGTATGGTCACAAAGTCTAACAGGGGCAATTGCTGACATCATTACAATGCCTACATAAACGGTATCCTCAGTTGACATACAACCTTAGCGAAATGGCTGTAGGGCCTATTAGATCTTTCCCTCATTTCTCATTCTCATTCATGTCAATACATGTCAGATTATCTCAGATCGGCACTAGCAGCTGATTCGAGATTAACATCACACGACCACCCACCTCCCTAATCAACCCAATCAACCAGTTTTCGGCAACGAGTACCCGTGAGTCTTATCAGGTTTAAGCCAGTTGGCAGTGGTCTCGCGAGACATTTTATCCGGTGCCGATTTTTGACGAGCTCCAAAGCAGAGGCCTAATTAAAATGGACATATTTTTTTGAGCTGTAGTTATCGTTATTTCCACGCAACCCTGTCTGAATGTTTTTATTACTCCACAGATGAAAAAACAGCATCAAATATTGTATTGGTTTTTTTCCCGTAGACAAAATGACTGTGAAGCTGTTAGACAACCCAACATTATAATGCATTAATAAAATCAATATTATGACACGTGAGGCTCTTTTAATATTTTCTATACCCAGATTTACACATGAAACATTCATTCGTTGAATAATGGAAAACAAATGTAAAACTGACTTTTTTTGTTATCGTTGTTATAGTGAAAGAGTATACAGACTTCATATATTCTGTCTATTTTAGAGGACCCACCAATTTGCCCATGCTGTGTGCATGTTTTTAAATCCAGATTCAGCCTTTTGTCGACATAGTCGGTCATGATATTGATATAATCGACCTTCCTGTGGACATAATCTCGGGAGACAATTAGAACTATACCACCAAAAAGCAAACAGAAGAAGAAAAGAAAACCCATAAAAGTAAAGCCTATAGGCTTTTTATGTATCAATGTGTGGAAATCATAAAAAAAACAATTGCTGTTCGCCATGCCTGTGATCAGCATACATCTGAACTCCACCAGGGTATTTGGGTAAAACCTATACAGTCAAGTATTGTCTTTTATCGAAATAGTTACAACTGAGTTCAAAGAAGATGAAATATATGGCTTCAAATATACAGGTATATTTGGAGAGGTAATGGGGTCATGAATATTATTTGATACTCCTAAACGTTACGACTGTACTGGTCTTATAGATATGCCAAAAACATTCTGCCATGAAACGGCTTCGTCAAACGAACCGTGGCCAGAGATGAAGACCGATCCTGTGAAAAGTACATAATTAATCATACCCATGATCCCCCGGGTATGTTGCACCTTTGCAATTACTTTTAAGTGTGTAGGGCTCTGTGGAAGAGTCTAGTGGTGGAGGCTGTTTGATGAGTGTCAGTGCAGTCTAGCTAGTCTAATCACACTTCCAGTTATTTTTGCTTCTGAAATCACATACTGATGCATAAAAGAGTCAAAATAACTTAACTGTTACGATTTGTATAAAAATCTTACATTTTTTCCAGCAAACAATTGACAACATAACACCATTGAAGGGAAAATATTGAAAATCGAGAACTTACTGAGAAATATTAACCCTACTTGACACTCCCTCCCCCCCCCCCACCCCTTGTTGGTTTTTTGCTCCTATCTCCGGAACCACAACACATTGAGAGCTGAAACTCCGTGACTTTTCAGATCATTATATTAGCGTCATTTTGAGCCTATTTGCATGCCCCCCCCCCCCCGAGCAGAGGACCATGGATAAATTCAAAATGGCGGCCATGTGGAGTACCAGAAAAGTGATGTTTTCGTCATATTTCTTTTTCGTTTTCATTTTTTTGCTTATCTGCATGGAAAAATGGTTAAAACATTTTAATTCATATCAGATTATTATTTACTAATTTATCATGCTGTTTTTTTCGAGGAAACCCACCAAAATTCGAAAATTCTGACCGAAAAATCGTCAAAAAATGCACTTTTTGAAAATGACGTCATCATGGCTTGTAGTGCTTGACCCAACGATATGGTGTGGTAAGTTTCAGCCATCTAGCCTTTGCGATAGCGAAAATATATAGGTGGCACTTTCCACCCCCCACGGCTGCGGTACACCCAAATCTCCCAGGCCAGATAGGGTTAAGATAATTATTATTATCTTAATAATATTTTTCGTAGTCCTGGGTTACTTGAACTTATTTTTTAAATAAAGTTCAGTTCTCAGATTATTTTGGTATCCTATAAATTGAAATTGTTTTTGGATTATTTGACAGAGAAAAATATACAAAAAACTGTATCTGCAGACAGCAACATTGTCACAGATTTTTGTCGGGTACCCCCATGGTATTTTAGGGCATTTTTAATTTATGTCGGGTGATTGTCTATCATCGCGGCTGGTTCGAAATCGAGCCTCTCATCATATGTTCAAATTGACGATAAATTTGACAGAATAAATCAGCCTTTCCAGCAAGGTGGGTTATTTGTTGCAACGAAATATTGGGAATAGAGTTTTCTGGAGATGTGCCGGCCAAATTTACTACATAATAAGTAAGGAATTTTAATGGTACCGTCTAACCTTTAGGTTGTTGGAAGTCAGGGTCTGGGTGACCTCCTTCGTTGAATGCATCTAAATCTGGGTGAGCAAGCCTGATGGAGCTGGCCTGGGCAGCTACACACACTGTACTGTTTATGCTAACCTCCAAACAGGGTTACCTCCCCTTATGCCATGTCGCTCGACCCTGTCTTCAGTCATTTACCTAGGGTGAAAAATCGCCCAGGCATTCTCCGCACAGTCCGACTTCACCAGGTCACGTAGTATTTGACGGAGATTTAAAGTTCGAGATTATCAGAACTGTTATATATGCAACAACTTGACTACATTTGAATTTCTCAAATGTAGCACATTTGGAGGATTCGGCAGACAAAATAACAAACAGTAGATGAATTACTGAATAACTGTTCACCACGACACACCAACATCACTACATCAAAGCAAACGGTCGTTGTTTGAAAAAAAAAATCAGCAATGTTTTTTTTCCCCGAAATCAAATGCTCGGGCATATTCACATCTAAAATCTTAAATATCTCATTATTTAGTATGTCGATAAAGACATTTTGGCTTGCAAGATCTAGGTTTTGTGAAATCATGTTTTGGTATAGAGATACATATTAAGTTAACGAAGGCTGGGGTATATAATATGACATAACGGGAGACAACCCTGGTTGGAGGTTGTGTATATACATGACACCAAAGACTTAGCTGTGTTACATTGCTCTAAGAAGAGGTCCCCAAGGAGGGGAACACTCAAATTCATTTGCCAAAATATCCCTTTAAACATTGTGAAAACAATGAAATGAGGAAAGTGAGCTGTAATTAGAAAATGCACTATACAACGGATATGAATTCATATTGACCAAACAAGCCATTTCATGACAGCAAATTTGTGACATGCACGGATTAAAATAAACCAGAGTTACCCTCCCACAGTTCCTGGTTTACCATATTTTGAATCAGAAACTAGCGAACCCTTAAAAGAATAACTGAGGACTTAACAAAACATTTACACACATCTAGTATTTATAGCTTTCATAAAAGAACAATAAAAATGAGTAAAAACACAAAAAAAGGTTACCAAGAAGAAAAAGCTTCAAAACTATTTCTAGTAGTGGAAGTAAGACGCAAACCTGTTCAAGCTTTACAGCCATTAAAATTGTATCTAGCTGACCCCATATCGCGTCATCTGCTGACCCTAGCGGGTCAACATAGATACATAAAAAACGTCTAACAGCCAAAGTGAAAAACATAGACGTTACACGATGACAGGTGAAATTGTTAAACAGGTTACATATTCTCGACATACAATCTCGAATTCTCGACTTATAAATGAGGCATTTCGATTTACTTTCTGCAAATATAGATTTAATATCTCGACATTTCAAAGAATAACATTTTCCAGCAGGCCCCTTGACGATTCCGTGAGAAGGAACAATCCAAGCAGGCGGGGAGGATAAACAAACCCGAAACAGCCTGAACGTTAACAGGAAGAACTCGAAAATAGAAATTGGGTCGATTTTCGTCGCTCAACCCTTCAGTGGTCGATAACTATATTTACGCAGTGATTATCGAGCTAAATACCAGATTTATTTGTGAAGATCAACGTATTATTAACGTTTGGGCGAGTACATAATGCTACCAGTATAATATGATGTATGGGCAATGCCCTTATTATAATTACATTTATAAAGTAATTTAACCTCGGCAGGTCGTAGGTTTTGTTTGTTGTAGTGCACCAAGCAATCATTGCGGGTGAATAGAGATCGATACCGTTAATATAGTATCGATTAGGACGGTGACTCCGCACAATGCTAAGGTAGATGACATAATCTACATATACGTGTACTTTCTGTTGAGGGTTGTCGATGATATCTGGACATATTGCTCAGTCAAGCTTATCTGCAAATGCAATCTCTATTTTATTCAGGTAATATCACCTCCAGTCGTGTCACTCGTCTCTGCGTGTTAGCCGTTAGTCCCCACTTGTTACCAGTGGGCATATCGCATATTATCAGTAGGGGTAATGAACTGCCTGTACAATACATTAGTGACTATCAGTATTGGTATCCGTAAGTTGCACTCTAAGAAGTAGGTACATTTTCAAAGTTTCAAAATAAAACGTCTTCATGACCCAACTTCCTCACGTTTTACTAATAATCTGAGTCTCATGCTAGGGTATCATAATTTTCTTGAGTTCAATAATTCATCACTACAGCTATGAAATTAGTATACATGTAGCACAGAAGCAAGATGTGTAAGCCCTATCGTTATAAAATATCGCAAAATTTAGCCTACACTGTTGAAAATAAAATACATCGCACATGCGATAACTTTTTACAGTGTAAGTCCAGTTCTAGCTGGTCCTGTTAACAAATGCTATTATAAAAGGGTGGAATGGGTTATTTCTTGCTCAGGATATATTGAAATAATTCATTTGAGCTCAGCTCAAAGTCAATGACACAATCGATTTTGTTTACTTATTATAAATAGGATATCGAAAGAAGATTGGGAAAATGACATCTTTTCGAGACATGGCTGGTCCTTTCGTAAGCTATACCCCATCTCTGCCTCATTTGCCGCCATTTTATGAACAAAAGAGGGAAAATAGAAAACAGGTCAGACGGTCTTAGATTTACTTCATACTACCTAGCTCAGATAAAAACCACTACGAAATGATTATGAGGATAATCATGTTTAATATGGTATACTATATGGGTGCGTTGAGCACGATTACAGTCACTAGAATGTACATCGGTGGTCCCGATATTTACTGCCTAGATTTTTCCTCGAGTATTTGACCCGAGTAAGCAATCCCTGTCAGAGAGGCAAATGCATTTGGCCATAAGATGGAAGTATTACTTGGAATTCAGGACGGACTATAGACTCACCTCTAATTACGCCGACGTGTGTATGCCTATGGTGGAATGTTCTGTGATACCACATTCACAACAGACAGCACCAAGATAAGGGCCAACGATGAAAACCGTTCTTAAGCAACTCATTACGGTATAGCTGATCCAGCACAATTGCCTCGTCATTCTGGAAGCCGTTTACCGAATGCCTTGCCCACAAATGCCAATACAGCTAAATTCCTTCCCTCTGTGAGTTGTCTGGAGAAATAAGTCAAAGTCTCGCACAAAAACAATTAGCCTTCACAATATGTGGTTAAGTGAGCCTGTATGAACATGGACCGAGATTTCGTCTTGGCGTAGGACATAGTAACAGATATTCATGGCTTCTGTTCCATCGATTTTTCCTGTCAGCTAATATACGGTGTGCTGTTCGGTCCACAATTACTCCGGGAACACGAACGATCAGACGTGAGTTGACGGAGAACTGTTCTAGGCATTGCTTTTAATCTATATCTATGAGATTTCATGGCTCATTTCCGGCAGAAATGCGTGCGTTATTGCTTCTAGTCGATGTGTAATAGAAGCTTCAAGTTATAGAGCGAATGCATGCGTTTTAACGATTTTATCGAGTTAACCACTATTGTACTACTGAATTCTTTTATTGATCGATGTTGCAAATACGTCTCATGACGACTGTATAAATTTGTATCTACCTACGATTTGGGTATTCTCCAATTTGGGTATTCTCCTGGCAGAGTGCCTATTTCCTACTGTCAGATACACCCTCTGTTTTGGACCGGACAAAAAGACGTGACACACAGTTTGCATGCATATGTCGGTCAGTTCATCAGAATCATCCGTTTACCAGACGAAGCTGAGCGGGCACACGGCTAGAGATGATGTCGCAGTGTGTGCTCTTTTCAATGTTTTTAAACTATTGACTCACTTGTTCTTCGAAGTTATATTTTTCATCGCTTTCGTGTACAGATAAAAGCTATCAATGTCAGTCATGGCCGATATAGGCTTAATGCACATCTCATCTATTAAACGCCCCACCCTGTGTTATCCGCAAAATGGTCACATTAGAAAAAAGACAGACGCGTATTCGTAAAATTCACTTTCTTCTATCGAATCCATACGGTCCAGTAGGCATACCAATGCAGCGGGTTATCCGGCAAAGATATGGGTTAGGCATGAACGGTCGTTTGCGCCATAAATCGTCAAAAATCTACACGTTACGTTAAATTCATAGATTTTCGAGAAGTATCGGCTGCCTCTATTTCCTTAAATATTGTTCGTGGTTATTTATGGTATTTCATTGTAATTAGACGGAGCGCTGTATTTTGATTGGATGCGCTGTCGACTCTTATGACCTGGTTTTAAAGATGGCAGTAGAGATCGGGATCTGTGTGGAACAAAGCCGTTTGTATTTGGTTTTCGAGCCCATCTTGCTTGGTGGGTTAGTTTTATACTGATTACCCTCTGCGGAATAAATAGTGTGTCAAAGAGGCTTCTACAGTAATAGATCGGCTGGAGTGTGTATTTTTGATTGAGGGTGGCCTTGTGAAATTGAACCTAGACAATTTTTCGTTTGCTATGTTGTCGAGATGCAAGTTGGATGACTTTAGTATATATTATTAAAAAAAAAAATAGAAACAAATATACGTAACTCGGGTCACAATTTCAGACAGCACCAGATTCAGAATAATCCTGCACCTTTGCCCTGTGGAGAAAACCACTCTCGAGCGGATGCCATGTTGTTGAAAGAATGCGCAGAGTAAGAGCTTATTTGATTGGTTGAAATCGTAAAGTAAACTGAACAGACACAGCGCTTCCGGTATAGCCCAAATTCGGATAGAGTTTTATCTCCTTTGTTCCACTAGGCGCGTGTTGGTACAGAGAACTTCCGGTAAGTACCAAAGGCCCTCACAATTAGTTTTAGTAATTAAATATTCTTTCTTTTTTCTAAAGAATTAACTTACTAATGTTCACGTACACATGATCTATCGGTTGATGTAGAAAATACAACCAGAATAGTTTTTCAAGCTAATTATCTGGAATAGTTTATCAAAATATTATTCAAGATAAATGCGGGTGCCTTTGTCCGGTCAGGGTTATTGGGCTAGATCGTACATAAAAACGATTTAAAATTCCCGCAAGGGAGAGATCGATATATGAATACCGAGAACGTCAATTAAGACGTTTCCGGAATATGACAAACGTAAAGATGCGAATAGTTTAAATTCCCTCAAGAGGACAGGATTGACTTATACAACCTGGAACGAATAGAGCTCACTTAGATTGTGTTGTGTTTAAAGTTACATTGTGTTGCGTTTCAAGTCACACGTTAGAGATCATGTGGAATTAGTCCTATGTCATGTTCAAGGTAAATTACGCAATTACACGCAACTGAAGTGCTTGAATTCAATAGGTAGTCTCTTTGTTACACGTGTAAATTCGTTGGCTCATGGGTCATAAGATTGTGACGACCTACAGGAAAATTACGTGAAGTTTGAAGCTACAGCCCCAGAGTCGAACGTAACTTGCGTTGTGTCTAAAGTGCATGTTTGTCTTTATTTGACGCGTAAAATAATCCGACCTTTGGCGATGAAAATAATTTAGCACGTCGTTCTTGTGTTTAACACGTACATTGTTGGCGATTTATGGCGCGAACGGCCCGCAATAGCTTGGCTCATCGATGTTAATTACATCATCATATCTGCACAAAGAACGGTTAATTATAAATTATCGCGAATTATGAAAACATATAAAGCACTTATTGGCATCTTTTAACAGTATTGTGGTTGTAGATGTCATATTCATATCGAATATTTGACTATCGATTCTCACTTGCTGTTCACACATAGTATACAGCACCTCCTAAAAGCAACTACCCTACAGGAGAAGTCGATACGTGACTGTCGCTTAGCAACGGTGTTTCTCATCTTGCCTTTCAATCACCCAATAATCCAATATCGCCTGTGGGGTTACGTTGTGTAATAGTCTCCCAAACTGCCACGGCCGAGGTCTCGTACTGGCAGATGGCGATAGACAAAGCAATTTACACGGACCTTGGCGTTAACAGAGGCCACCAGTTATCACTTGACTGGGGTCGATATTTAATACGAAACAAGCATGCCAAAATTCTCACTCTCAATGATAAAACGGTCAAGGTGCTCTTGCGTCTTACTCAGATATTACTGGTATAAAATTCCAGCTGAGAAATTACATTGGAACTATGTACGTGCTTGTCACTCTTGTCTTATGAAAGGTTGAAATACAATTCAATTAGAGATATGAAGTATTAACGTGAATATCAGACTAAGTATACTCTAGAGTTATAGTTCGTCTGTTAAAATACGCCGTAGTTATCAGTCTAGTGAAGGTAATGCCTGACTCCTATCTCGAGAGACAGTCACATTGAATGGTAAACTAACTTACACATCAATTCAACGCAACATTTAAAGACTGGTGGAAAACGATGGCGGGGTACTGACAATAAGTCATGACCTCACAGAGAAATATACTGACTGAAAATTTCTAAAAAAAAAATCAACGAAGAGTGATCCCTGTGATGATTTGTATTCCAGTGACACTTTTGAATGACATGGCCACACGGCTTCTAGCACTGGCCACTTCAATTCACGTTCACTTTGCATATTAAAGATAGCACGATAACAGTTTGAATTCATATTTGAATATTTTGGGCACACATGTAAACCGTGTAAGCATGTAAATGTCTCTGCTCGTCACCCTGTCTGGAGAAAAGAAATAAAATTCTACCACACCTCATGTGTTTTACCAAATAACATTATTGAAAGGTGGGATCTAATTCCAATATATCCTACCTCACAACCAATTGGTGTGGATTATATGACGTCATAATTTTCTTCGCGTGTCCAGTTGAACTCGTCCAGAAGGGTAATAGGATTGAAATGGATATCAAAATTTATCGTCTGCCTGTATATCTTGGTGTACATCCTTTTGTAGTACATTATGGAACCAATTAAAGTTGGAGAACAGTTTTTTTCCGTTGAGATTTTTTCAAAGTTGTTGATGTCATTGAACCTTTTTGAATGTATGGTGGGTACACAATCCAATCAATGGATGACGGGAGAATTTCACATGTTTTCAAAAACCAAGGGTCACGGTTGCATCATTTGAATCGTTAATGGCCTTTTAGCACGCCCTTGTAGCTGTCATACTGTGAACTCTCCAACCCGTGTCGATTTCAGGCACGCGACTTGCAGGTGTTGCTTGCTTCAATTAATTGGCGGACCAAAGCATTTTTTCGTCGGGTACAGGGGTGTTAATCCAGTTTTAAATACACGAGAATATCTTTCTTTTCAAGAAACGTCTCCACATTGTGCCGTTTTCAATATGGTAGAATAGAAACAATTCCTTGTTTACTGTGGTAAAACACCTAGAATAGATCGGGCTGCGGTAGGATTAGTCTTCACTTTTGGTCACTCAGGCCTACGGCCTTCCTGGTCAAACTTAGATTCATCCTATTGCAGCCCGATCTATTCTAGGTGTTTTACCACAGTAAACCAGGGGTTATTTCTTAAACAAAGGGCTTTCGTGACTCGCATTCTCGCTGTATTTTTCTCAAGGGGAACGTTCAAAATAATAATTCTCGACTTTCCGCATTAGATTTGTGGTGAAAGGGCGGGATACGAGAATGGTTAAGAAATTTAAAAGGCGAGAATGGAAACATTCTGTTTTCCTTAGAAAACCCCGCAAAGGCGTGAACGCAAGAATGACCCTGTCGGTCTGATGGATGAACTTATGCGCATGTTTTTGTGTGGAGTTAAGGTCTGGCATCCCACTTTCATTATCCCTCGCTCCCACTCTGTGTACACAATTATAAAAATATTTCTTTCGGATTTCTGAAGTACAATATTAATTTATATATTTGTATTAATTTTCTCTCATTGTTGAATTATTTTGGCGAACAAAAGTTTGTTTTGAATAAATCCGGCTTTCAAAATCTCATTGCGCGTGACAACATTTTCATCTAAGCTACTAGAGTGCAGAAAAAGTATAAGCTAGCTATAATTATTATCTTTATCAGTTAACCCTGTCTGGCCTCGACGATTTGGGGTATACGTTAGCCTGAAGGGATTGGGGGGGGGGAGGGGACGGAAAGAGCCCTCCCCCAATATATATTATCGCTATCCCTAAAGCTGGAGTGGTGAAACTTACCACACTATAACTCTAGCCTAAGCCCCATTAGAAAATGTGAAAAATCCAAGATGGCCGCCAAGATGACGTAACAGTGACGTCATTTTCAAAAAGGCATTTTTGTGTGATTTTTTTTTTTTTTTTATTATTATTTTTGTGTTTTCTTCTTTCTTCGCAACAATTACAGGATAAATTAGTAAATAATAGTCTGATGTGGAATGAAGTAGCTTTTGCCCACTTTTCCTCGCAGAAAAGCAGGAACTTTGAGAAAGAATAACGAAAACATCACATTGCTGAAATCTCAAATGGTCGCCATTTTGAAGATACATTGATGATCCTCCGCTCAGGAGGTTATGCAAAAAGGTTCACAATGATCCAAATATGATAAACTACAAAGTCATTGAGAATCATGTCTCCTGTATTTATCGTTTCGGAGATAAATGTAAAAAAACACCAAGGGTCGTGGGGGCGAAAAGTGCCCCCCCCCCCAACCCCAATGCCAGGTAGGTTTGAACAGGCTACAATACTAAAAAACAGAGAAAATTTATGCAGATTTAGCTATTGATATTTGGCAAGCTACTCAGTAGACGACTGATTAGAACGGACATAATTTAATTGCACTCCACCAGCAATCCCAATTCATAATATTCAGGCATACGCTCTTAAGCTGTTTCAAAAATACTATTTAACAACAGACACTCCCTTGAATAACCTTTTACCGGTACGTTTTATTACAGGAATGTTTTTGGTTGCGATTATATAGCACGTATAGCATGGTTAAGCCCAAGTCCCACTTAAGCGAAGTTGTTTGCGAAACTTTGCGATGTATTGGTCGTCATGTTTCGTAATAAATCGCTTTACAAAAGCCGGTTTTCCCGTCATTTGGGACGAATAGATACGACATGTTTTACGAATAATTACGACTGTTTGCGATGCAGTTACAAAGAAATACGATACTTTTACGACAGTTAGCGATATTCGCACCCAAATTTAGGCGAATCAGTGCGATACAGTTGCGAATATGTGCGATGTATTTACGAAGTGCATACGACTACTTGCCATTATTTCACGATGTCTTGCGAATACGTACGGAGGTTTTACGACGTTTTTACGACGTTGTTATGACAGTTTGTGTCAAATGTTTACGATTACTTCGTATACCATCGTTTCCTGTCGTAAGTTATCGTAACTATTAGTATTTATTTTTCACTTGACGATTATTAACGGAACTGTTACCAATAAGGCGATTAAATTACGACTTAATTACGATGCATTACAACGTAGTTACGACGATTTACGATTATTTACGATAAAATTACGAATATTTGAGACTTGAGGCAAAATCGCATTGCTTGGCGAATTTTTTGAACATTTTGAAATTGGCGCGGCGATAAAACCGAGGCGACGATTTTCTTACGAATTGAAGCGATAGCTTACGAATCATGGCGAATGTCTTTACGAATAGCTTGCGAGAATCTTACCAATACTTACGATCTTAAATCGTCAAGCTTCGTAAAGGAATTCGCCTAAGTGGGACTTGGGCTTAAGTCAGAATTGCGCATTGTTTGCTCTTGCACGAAACTGCTATTTACAATACAACATACTTGTACACTACAGCCTTCATGATATTTCCAGCTGTATCGTTTATAATGATGAAAATTAAAAGATATAAATTCAATCCAACAGAGCCCAGCAACGTAGCTAATCATGGTAATTACTGATGGGAAAGTGTAATGTATATTTCCATACCTTACATGCATGGATATGCCATAGTAGATTTTGTCAGCATGACCTGCACATGTCCATGACAGGCCTGCGCCCGAATCAGCTTGACCTGCAAAGAGGACGACTATTGCAGTTTGACCGGCAGTTATGGTTCGAGGGCAAGCTTGACACACGCCAATGACTTCACCTAGCATCTACATTTAACTGGTGCCGAGAATTTCATAGGATAACATATTATGCACTATATATCCTTTTGTAACGTGCTTTTCACATTCTCATGAAGAGGACAAAGTAAATTGTCGAACATTAGAGACTAACATGCGACTTCTCAATCTTACTGGTAATATATTAATATACTATCAATGCTCCCCATTCGTATATATCGCTATATCCAAATGGGGAAGCAGATAGGATTTAATTTTAATTAGTTTGGCGACTTGTATACATTACACAAACATGTACCTTCCCTGGCTATAGCTTAACGTATCCTCCGCCGTCTGTTCGAAAATCGTAGTAGTAAAGATAAAATCTGGTCAGATGTTGAGGTGGAGGGACATGACGCCACCAGTCACCAATATTTAAACCGACAAAAATACAGAATAAATTCAATGTTTTTATCAGATCGGTGATTTCGCAAAGCGCAACAGTCAAGAAGACTTTCGCAAATCCAGGGGCTCGGACTTCGCTTGAATATTTTCTTGACAAAATGTCAGTAATTTTATTTATGATTATTGGGACCTGGTTCTTAAAACGAATTCATTTACAGCAAAGTGCACTGTCAAATGTGAGTAAACGTAACCAAAATGAATAAATGGACGAGGCTCACACGCTAATTTCATATATTTCGGTTTTCACTCACTGGAGCCAGATTCTTTGCCAGGCAGTTTCCCGGCAAATGTTCCAAATTTTCTATATCCAAAAATGGTAGTATATATAGGAGAGTAGTAGGGCCAACGGGAATAGAGCCTTATTTTGCCGCGGGAGGTAACTCTTGCATCCGACAGGGGGCGTTGTAGTTATGGATTGGCGGTGGTGCGGTTACGGGAGAAAGCCTCCGCGGAGAAGAAGTCGTCCCCAGACATCAAATACGCTGCATGGTCCGATGGGGTCGTATGAGGTATCAATGTGAAGCATTCGTAAAGGGGCATCTGATGGGCTGGGTGTGGGTTGAAATATCGTCATTCTGCGCATGCGCGGTAGACCAAGGGTTTGGAAATAGACGTTTTGGGGTCTAGGGCAGCCACTATTGGTCCGATTGGGTCGAGTGAGGTATCAATGTGAAGAGTATGTGAGGGGGCATCTGATGGGCTGGGTGTGGGGTTGAAATATCGGTACTCTGCGCATGCGCAGTAGACCAAGGGTATGGAAATAGACGTTTTCGGGTCTTTGTGGGTCACTAGTGGTCCTATGGAGTCGTATGAGGTATCAATGTGAAGCATATGTGAGGGGCATCTGCCTGGACTCGGCCGTTGTCAACATTCTGCGCATGCGCAGACAGGGAATTGTGGGAAAAGGGTATGGAAATAGACGCTTTCGGATCTAGGTGGGCCACTCGTGGTCCTATGGAGTCGTATGAGGTATCCATGTGAATCATTCGTGAAGGAGCATCCGACGGGGTGGGTGACACGTGGAACTGACGTCATTCTGCGCATACGCAGTAGACCAAAGTTATGAAAATAGACGTTTTTGGGATCTAGGGGAGCCCCTAGTGGGCCGATGGGGTCGAGTGAGGTATCCATGTGAAGTCTATGTGAGGGAGCATCCGCCGGGACTAGCGTCTGGTCCGTGTTCGACATTCTGCGCATGCGCAGACAGGGAATTTTGGGAAAAGGGTATGGAAATAGACGTTTTCGGGTCTAGGTGGGCCACTATGGGTCCGATGGAGTCGTATGAGGTCTTATTTTGAAGCTCCCATGAAGGGGCAGCCACCTGGTCTAGTGTGTCGTCCGGGTTCAACATTCTGCGCATGCGCAGACAGAAATTGTGGGAAAAGGGTATGGAAATAGACGTTTTCGGGTCTAGGTGGGCCACTATGGGACCGATGGAGTCGTATGAGGTCTTAATTTAAAGCTCTCGTGAAGGAGCACCCGTCTGGACGCCTAGTTCGTCCGTGTTCAAGAGTCTGCGCATGCGCAGTCTGGTCGTAGTATAGAAATATACACATGGGAATGTGTTTGGGGTACTCAATCCCTATGGGCCCATGGTTGTGGTTTGGTGGTGTGGGTTCTGCGCAAGTGTGTGTGACGTCACTTCAGGTTTCACAAAAACTACCTCCGAACGCAGAAGAGTTCCAAATTTTCCTTAGATCTCATACATGTACTTTCAACATCCGGGTTTCCCACCGCCTGTATGGAATGCATGTATCCCGTAGAGCTACGTATAGGCGCGCATGTGTGACAGGGTCTATAAAACACGGCCCTCTGGATCCCGCACCTCCATTCCTATTGTTGCAGAGCCATGACGGAGACCTATCCCTATGAGACTCGCATTTTACAGCACGCGACCGTGGTTAATTCACTCACGGGTTACCGAGCAGTGGTTCGATCCATGTTAGCAGATGGCAACGACAACGAGGGGCGACTCCAGATCCTGAAAGAGTTCATAGAAGCGGTCCTCGACAGGGTGGACTCGATGGAGGGGTGTGCTATCACTCACCGCTACTGGACTATGACAGCCATCCTTGATGCCCGGCTATGGACCACGAGCGCTCGCGCCGGAACCAGCGACGGCTCGTTGGCCTCGTCATGGTTTCTGCCCTATTGACCCTGACGCTATGGCAATGACAACGACAGAAAAAGAACGGCTCTTTAGAGTCTCCGCGCAGGCGCTTATGTGCAACGGATATATACGAGGGTCAGTCACAGTGTGCGTCATTCACCATTCGTCATTGGGTCAACCATGTCACCGAGAGACCTGACCATAAATACGAGAGACAGTCAAAGTATGTGTCATTCACCGTTCGTCATTGGGTCAACCATGTCACCAGTCCTACGAGCCATCCTTCCCCTAACACCCCAGGTGGGGTTACACGTCTATGAAGATAAAGTCACCATCGTTGAAGACCGTGGAGATGTTTGCTGGTCGCGCGCTGAGACCGTATCGAATACGGTTACGCTACACCGGGACGGCTGGACCAAATTTAAACGGGTGTTGAGCGGTGAGCTCGACGGAAACCTCATCCACATAGACAATGCCATCTTCCCACGCCTGAGCCGTTACCAAGACCCTACGCGAGGCTTCACCCTAGACCTCGATCTGTGGACAGCCTTCGAGAAAGTGGTGCCTATTGTGGACCAGCTGTTTACACCGGACGAGCGGTCAGCTGATCAGTTGGGGTGGGCTCGTGCCCTGAGTGAAGCGGCAGCGGAACCCAATGAACAAATGACCAAACCTAGCAATGAACCAGACGACGATGCCATTGATTATGCGGCTACACTCAGTCAGCCCAGTGACAATTGCATCCATACAACGCAGGCCGGTACGGCATCAGAACCCAAATGAAAGCAGCCAGAAAGGAACTGTGACCCCAGCGCCAGATATTCACAGACAATTTGGGGTGTACGTTTCATGTGGCAAGCCCATAATGCACCATGTTCTGACGTCATAAACTTTTCTTCCCTATAAATACGAGAGACCGTCAAATCTGGTACCACTCACGAACTAACCATGACGGAGCATATAATACGGGCGTTTCTCAGCTTGACACCCGAGATCTTCCTGCACGTCTATGCGGATACGGTCGATATCATGGAGGAGGTGGAAGACATCTGTGATGCGGACCCTACACAACCGTGCCCGGCTCACATTCGTCTGTCCCGGGCGGGCTGGATCAAATTAAAACGGGTGTTGTCTGGTGAACTGGACGGCGACCTCATCCACTTGTGTCACGATGTGTACGTCCGACGCGGCCCCTTCTTTGCTCATTTGGCTCGACTAGATGATGGTACAGTGCATTTTACCTTTCACCCAGTTCTATGGCCTGCATTGGAAGATGCCGTGGCAGATGTGGATCAAGTCCTTATCAAGTGGTCATCAGACGAATTGGACTGGTCATTTACCATGGACAATGTGAATCCCAATGAACAAATTTCTACCAATGAACCAGACGACGACGAAGCCATTGATTATCCGGCTAGACTCAGTCAACCTAGGATATATACAACGGTGGTAGAACCCGAATATCAGAATTCGTTATAAATAAACCATACTTCCCGGTCCATTATCATTTTGTCACCATGAAGCACTGGGAGAAGGTGTTGGGAAACTTATACTACAGTCCAGACAGTCAGGCGGCCTATAGTGCATTGTCGGCTCTCTATCGAGCCGCCAAACCCCAGGGGATACAACGTGCCGAAGTCCGAGATTGGTTAAAAAAACAAGACACCTATACCTTACATCGAGCTGCCCGCCGCCATTTTTCACGGAACCGGGTCATCGTGGGAGATGCCCAATGGCGAGCGGATTTGGTCGATATGAGCGCCTTTGCTAAACACAATGGTGGAAATCGGTATATCTTGACGTGCATCGATATCCTGTCAAAGTATGCGTGGGTGGTACCCATACGGACGAAAACGGGGGCGAATCTCATAGCGGCGTTAATGGACATCTTCAAGACCGGGCGCAAACCCTTGTATTTACAAACCGACGAAGGCATGGAATTTCTCAACAGACCGTTCCAAGCCTTTCTCAAGAAACAGAAGGTCTTCTTCTTTCACACCTACGAGACCAAGGCTTCTGTTGTGGAAAGGTTCAACAGGAAATTCAAAGGCCGCATGTATAAATATTTCACCTATAAGAATACAAGGCGGTACATCGATGATCTCCCGAAACTTGTCAGTGGTTACAATCGAGCCTATCACCGGAGTATACAGAGAGCCCCCATTACCGTGACCCAACGCAATGAAGCCTAATCGCAGCGAATGCCGAAGAAGGAGTTCAAGGTCGGGGACCCTGTACGGATCAGTAAGCCCAAAGGGCAAGTTCGAGAAAAGTTACTTGCCCAACTGGAGCGATGAGCACTTCCTGATTAAACGGCGCCTACCCCGACAGCGGCGAGTCTATGAACTGGAAGATCTTCAAGGGCAACCGTTGCTAGGGACGTTTTACGAGCTGAAATTACAACCTGTCGTAAAAACAAAGCAAGACTACTATACGGTGGAACGCATCCTAAAAACCGAACGTCGACGTGGCATCCAATTTTATTTCGTCAAATGGCAAGGCTGGCCCAGTTCCTTCAATTCCTGGGTCGCGGCCAACCAGGTGAAACGACTATAAAACCAGACACCACCGCCATCATCCTGCATTCCACGTTCGACCATGAACTAAGTGCAATCGTCTCTGAACACAGCGTCCCCCAAAACGCGCAAAGCACAAGTGGGCTTTGTAGTGATATTGCTAACCCTGCTGAGTGTGTTGTGCGGAGGTGTATTTTACGACGTAGCCTATCTCAGCACTCTACTCATCCCACCAAGACACAACCACCAGCCGCCAGTCAAACCAGTCTACAATTAGCACCAGTCAATCCCGTGACCGAAACGAGCCCAGTCATCACAACCACCACAATCCACCGGATTTCATCACTCACGGTGAACGCCCATCGACAACGGTACCAAACCTCGACGCATCGACGACCGCAGTTCACTCGTACCAAATTTACAAGAGTGGGTTACCACGACAGCGGATACACCTCCAACCTTGGACCCTCGGTGGCAACACCCCTTCACCTTCGTCAGGAAGTTCCTCGAACATGCCGACAGCATGATTACTCCACCCATTGCCCGAGTCGTATAGTGTTACGGAGAGTGGCAGGCGGCGTACGCAGCAATGCCCACATCACGTTCGTGGAAGGGCTACCCAACCTGGTCGATTTGGAACCGGACACCTTGGTGGGTCTGGATGATCTCATGGCGGAGACGGATGCGCGGGTCACCCAACTCTTCACCAAAGGCAGCCATCATCGACGTCTTAGCATCATCTACATGTGCAGAATCTGTTCAGTAAAAACAAAGAACATCGGAACATCAGCTTAAATGCCCACTACCTGGTGGTCTTCAAAAACCCGAGAGATACCACTCAAGTGCTGCACCTGGCGAGACAGACGTACCCTGGACGCACTGCGTTTGCGTTGGAAGCCTTTAAAGATGCGACAACCCATCATCACGGGTATATGCTCTTCGACCTGAAGCAAGCCACCCCGATCACCTTCCACTACGGACCGGTATCTTTCCCGGAGAGACCCATCACGTGTACATGCAAAAATAATGTAAACACACCCACAGTGGGTCCCCCCAGCTGGGGTGTGTGTTTGATGTTGGGGATAATAAAAGAATTAATACCACATCATGGTTGACTTTTGTCTCTGTTCAATATTCACGACGTAGGTAGATAAAAAGGGCAGGGCTGTGGGTTCTAGCATCAGTTGCACATGATACCTGCTCGAGTACGGAAGCATGCTCAGACGCTCCGTGTATTGAAGACGGCCCCACCCGAGTTGGTTCGATCCATTGTACGCGGCGCAGACCCTGCTCTCGTGTGCTGTCTGTGTGAGATTGGACTCAATATCTTAAAAGGCAACGTACCACTGACTCCGGCTCAGAAGGCGAAGTTGACCAAGCATAAGACAGGTCTGCGAACCTTAGTCCAGAAGCGAGTCTCCCAAACACAAAAGAAAAAGGTGTTACAGAAAGGCGGCTTTCTCGGAGCCAGTTTAGCGCCGTTGGCGGCTTCCGTGTTGGGTCCAGTATTGGGTGGACTGTTCGGCCGACAATGAACCACACGAAAAAAATGGTCCTCGTCGAACCTCGGCTCCTTCAAAATCTCCAATCACCGTACCCCGTACCCTCTACGGTGAAGACGATAAACACACTCGATGAAGAGATGCGTCAGATCTTACAACGACCGGGGTTAAGCGACGGTGAGAAAGTGCAACAGTACAATGAAACGCTTCAGCGGTACATGACGTTCATGGACCAATACAAAACCCTCTGTACCCCAGTAGCACCACCACCACCACCAACCTCAGCACCGCCCCAACAGCCGCCATTACCAGAGGTACCACCCACAGACCCACAGTGGGTCGAAGACGAAGTCCTGAAGAGTGTACCTGCATCGTTCAAGAAACAAGCTGGCCTGGTATTACAACGGATGAAACAGAATCCTAACATGACTTGGAATGATAAAAGTGAACCGCTGGTACAGAATCAGATGGTCCCCGGTACCCACATGACGGATTTAGTGAATGACCTGATGCGTCAACGCAGGTCGCACACGAATCCTCGAGGATGGGAGGTCTTCGCTTAAGCCTTGAAAGACATGCATGTACCACAGGAATTGATGGGGAACCCCGAGCGCTGGGCCTGGATGCGGCGTGAATCGCCGGTGCACGCACAACGACAGACTCCACAACCTTCTTGGGAAACCGAGTGGGAACCGGAGTCTCCCCCCAAAACACCACCACGGCGGGCACCTACCTTTTCACCCCTTTTACCACGCCACCCCCTGCAACCATCAAGATCTAAGTCACCGCGACCATCACGACGATTAGCGCCCAAGGGCTGGGAGAAGTATTAAACCCAACAGCAGCAGCAGGAAAGCTCAGTCGTCATGTTTTACCTCACCCTACCCAGTAACAGCTCGGCTGATGTGTTTCCTGACAACACCTTGACCAAGTACGTGACCCAGTTACCGCAACCGTTGCATTTACCTGGACGCTGGGAATGTGGACTCGTGGATATCCAATACCCTTACTCGTGGTACAACGCGCGAGGTGGTGAAGTGTGGTACGAGGTGACCTACGAAGGACAAGAAACCCGACTCACCCTACCCGAAGGCCAATACGATACTCCCAAGGAGTTCATGGGTGGGCTGAGAAGTCTGATGCATTATAAGTCTCTACGGGACGTCACGAATACTTCACAACCCATACAAACTTTCCCCTTCAAAAATCATGTGGACTTCGATTTCAACGCACACAACGACAAGGGCAGTCTCACTCTCAGCCCCAACGTGAGTGTCGAAATCAGTCCTACCCTACAGCAAATGCTGGGTTTCGATCTACAGGGTTACGATGGCCCCACCGGCGAAATAGGCCACATCCCGATGGACATGCGTGGTGGTATGTATGGCCTGTACATCTACTCAGACGTGGTCGATGCACACATTGTCGGAGACAGCAACGTACCTCTACTACGCGTCTGCCCGGTGAAAGGCAAGTATGGAGCTCAAGTCACCCACAGTTTCAGGCACATCGTTTATCTACCGGTCAGTCAGACCGATATTAGCTCCATCGTCATCGATATAAGAGACGACACCGGTCAACCGATCGCATTCGAGCGTGAGAAAGTGGTGCTGACACTTCATTTCCGTCAAGTCCGAGCGGTTCACTTTGCATAATGAAGGTGCCTTACGAGTGTGATGCACGCAGCTATATGGACTATTATGCGCAACAGGCCGGGGGTAGCTTCCCGGTCTTTGCAGGTACACGCATGCAACGAGGACACGGGCTGGGAAACATACTCGGGAGCATCGTCAAAACATTCCTGCCCTTGGTGACGCGTGGGGTCAAAGCGATCGGCAAACAAGCGGTACGCAGCGGACTGCAAGTCGCGGGTGATGTCTTGGGCGGTGCGGCACCCAAAGAAGCACTGAAACGCCGAACCCAAGAAGCAGGAGGCGTCTTGGTCGCCAAAGCACAACGCACCGTAGGGAATAAAAGACCCGCACCACCAAGACCACGCACCAGTCGACGACCGACCCAGCGGCGACGCACATCGAAGACCCAGGATATCTTTTCTTAAACATGGCTTTCATCTGCGCCGAGTCGTGTCCTTCTACCAACAGTTAATTTGATTTATGGACCGTCCCACCCACACAGACCAGTGCCGAAGAGGGTCAATGGGTGGAACAACTTCCCCTTTCCAGCATTACAGACACAGGCCCCATTGAATTCACCATCACCAACGCAGATACGACCTACCTGGATTTAGTCCATACGTACCTATATGTGAAAGCTAAAATCACCAATAAAGATGGGTCTGTCCTCAAAGCAGATGCACCCGTGGGTCCAGTGAATCTCTGGCTTCATTCGCTATTCCAGCAAGTGGATATAGCCCTCAGTGATAAACTGGTGAGCGCCTCAACAAACACGTACCCGTACCGAGCCTACATCGAAACACTGTTATCCTACGGGCGGGACGCTAAAAAACCGTATTTGACAGCCCCGTTGTTCTACCGAGATACCCCAGGCAATAGGGAAGCGAGTCCCGATAATGACGGCTATACGGAGAGAGTGGATGTCACAGCAGAGAGCCACTCGGTCGATATGATGGGACGTCTGCATGCGGACTTATTCATGCAGGACCGATACCTCTTGAATGGAGTACCTGTCAAAATACGACTAGTGCGCGCAACGCCTGTGTTTGCCTTGATGGCCCCGAGTGAGGACCTCGAGTATAACATTGTCATCCAAGAGGCCAGTCTGTTTGTACGCAAACTGAAACCGAGCCCAGGTGTACAGTTGGGGCACATCAGAGACTTGGAGAAAAAATCAGCCCAGTACCCGATTCGACGAGTATAGACCAAGGTCTCTTTTCCGTCCTTAAAGGGAATATGATTGTCAATCAAGAAAACCTGTTCCTGGGGATTTGCCCAAGCGTTTAACCCTAGCTTGTGTGGAGAACGTCAGTTATAATGTGACTCTCTCGAGGAATCCGTTCAACCTAAAAGCGTTCAACATCAATTTCGTGGCCCTGCATGTGGATGGCCAACAGGTACCGGCACGGCCCTTACAACCTAACTTCGGGACGGCCAATTACATCCGGAGCTATCTGAACCTCTTCACAGCAACTGGCCAAATCAACCAAGACGGGGGAAATATGATCAGTCGAGACGATTTCGGCAAAGGATACACATTGTTCTGTTTCGATCTGACCTCCACCTTAGACAACGATCATCAACTGAGTCTCGTCAAGAAAGGCAACTTACGCTTGGAACTGCATTTCGGGACACCTTTACCGAAAACCATCAATGTGATTTGCTACGCTGAGTTTGACATTGACATTATTCAAATCGATAAAAGCCGTAACGTCCTGTGTGACTTTGCCACCTAACATGGATACAGACCAGATACGCACCGTGCTGGAGAATGACCCATGGACACGCATGGTCTTTCAAGGAGTGTTCACCCGAGATGTGTTCCCATTAGACCGTGTGTATCCTGCTGCTTACGTGCTGAATACAGACCCGATGGATCGGCCCGGTCAACACTGGGTGGCCGTGTGCTTGACAGAAGAGCAGGGTGAATACTTTGACCCGTACGGCCTACAACCCCTCCATCCCGATTTAACAGACTTCATGGATCAAGGCACAGAGACGTGGTGTTGGAATACCAAAACGTTGCAAAGCCTGACCAGTAGTGTGTGCGGACAATATTGCTTGTTTTACCTGTACCATCGATGTCGGGGACATTCCATGCAGACGATCGTCCACAGGTTTGACGAGTACCCCAAGGCCGAGGACCGAGATGTACTCGTATATGACTGGGCTGCCGTTCATTTCAATGTACAAGTCCCGTTCTGGGCTTAAATTTTTTCACGTAAAGCCCCCTGTTCTGGGCTACAGTTTTTTCACGTGGTTGTTCTCACATTGTTGTTGCTCACTGAATAAAAAAAAATGAGATCTCAAAACTCTGTCGTGTGTGTTTTCTGTGTGAGCATAATGCCCCATGTGGGACATGTGGGGATTCAGTCCATGAATGGGCTTAGAAAAATAGCCAATCAGTGGCCTAGGATGGGATCAAATGTAACCCATCAATGCCTAGAAAACAATACAAGAGCACTGCAGTAAAATAGAGAGCCAATGAAATCAGCCCACAGACCAAGTACATGTTTTGGTCTAGGTTAAGAGTGAGCATTACGGGATACATGCATTCCATACAGGCGGTGGGAAACCCGGATGTTGAAAGTACATGCATAAGGTCTAAGGAAAAATTGGAACTCTTCTGCGTTCGGAGGTAGTTTTAGTGAAACCTGAAGTGACGTCACACACACTTGCGCAGAACCCACACCACCAAACCACAACCATGGACCCATAGGGGTTGAGTACCCCAAACACACTCCCATGTGTATATTTCTATACTACGACCAGACTGCGCATGCGCAGACTCTTGTACGGAAGAACCAGGAGTCCAGACGGGTGCTCCTTCACGAGAGCTTCAAAATAAGACCTCATACGACTCCATCGGTCCCATAGTGGCCCACCTAGACCCGAAAACGTCTATTTCCATACCCTTTTCCCACAATTCCTGTCTGCGCATGCGCAGAAGGTTGAACACGGACAACACACTAGTCCAGGCGGCTGCGCCTTCACGAGAGCATCAAAATAAGATCTCATACGACTCCATCGGACCCATAGTAGCCCACCTAGACCCGAAAACGTCTATTTCCATACCCTTTTCCCATAATTCCCTGTCTGCGCATGCGCAGAATGTCAAAAACGGACCAGGCGCTAGTCCAGGCGGATGCTCCCTCACATAGGCTTCACATGGATACCTCACTGGACCCCATCGGCCCACTAGGGGCTCCCCTAGATCCCATAACGTCTATTTTCATACCCTTGGTCTACCGCGCATGCGCAGAATGACGTCAGTTCCACGTGTCACCCACCCGGTCGGATGCTCCTTCACGAATGCTTCACATGGATACCTCATACGACTCCATAGGACCACGAGTGACCCACCTAGACCCGAAAACGTCTATTTCCATACCCTTTTCCCACAATTCCCTGTCTGCGCATGCGCAGAATGTTGACAACGACCGAGACACTAGTCCATGCTGATGCTCCCTCACATAGGCTTCACATGGATACCTCACTTGACCCAATCGGCCCACTAGGGGCTTACCTAGATCCCAAAACGTCTATTTTCATACCCTTGGTCTACTGCGCATGCACAGAATGACGTCAGTTCCACGTGTCACCCACCCCGTCGGATGCTCCTTTACGAATGCTTCACATGGATACCTCATACGACTCCATAGGACCACGAGTGGCCCACCTAGACCCGAAAACGTCTATTTCCATACCCTGTTCCCACAATTCCATGTCTGCCCATGCGCAGAATGTTGACAACGGCCGAGACACTAGTCCAGGCAGATGCCCCCTCACATATGCTTCACATTTATACCTCATACGACTCCATAGGACCACTAGTGGCCCATAAAGACCCGAACACGTCTATTTCCATACCCTTGGTCTACTGCGCATGCGCAGAATGACGATATTTCAACCCCACACCCAGCCCATCAGATGCCCCTTTACGAATGCTTCACATTGATACCTCATACGACCCCATCGGACCATGCAGCGTACTTGATGTCTGGGGACTACTTTTTCTCCGCGGAGGCTTTCTCCCGTAACCGCACCACCGCCAGACATGACCGCATCACCGCGGAGGAATACAAGGTCAAAGGTTGCCGGAACTATAGTGGTCAAAACTTGGCACACAGCCAATGCTGATGCAATCCATAACTACAACGCCCCCTGTCGGATGCAAGAGTTACCTCCCCCGGCAAAATAAGGCTGTATTCCCGTTGGCCCTACTACTTAGGAGAAAATTTTCCTAATGAAGTAACTTACAGTTTACCTTCTGAAATTAATTATCGCTCTGATGAAAATTAGCGAAATAGCTAAGTCATTGCGACGTAAAGATATGCGAAAATCGTGTGAGACCCCCAAAATTGTATTCGATATTAAAAGTCTGCTTTAAAGTGAGAACCGTGAAGCTGTATGTGAATGAAATGACATTGGTTTAAGTCTAGAGATGGAAGTCACCTTAAGAGAAAGGTTTATATGTCACAAATAAATAACATACAATTTTTATACGGGCGAGTGCTTCAGTTCCACACAAGGACTCCTATCCATATCAGCTAAAGGCCATAATCGGTGCAGGAATACATTAATTTATGCGTCGTGTGAGATCATATCTTCGTGAACGACTTCAATTCTCCATGGAACTGAAACAGTGGTCGATCGGGTGATGCTATCGTACCTTCTCATATCGTGCGACGGAATTCAAGAGCTGCATCGACAGTTGCATTCTCCCGACGGTTTGTTCAGTAACCACTGATACCTGGCGTACATATGATACATTATGGATTAAATTGTCTTACTCTTCCAAGAAATGACCACTATGCTTATATTTATGATAGTTTCGGCAACTTTAGGTCGAAAATAGTTCAGTTACCACTGATTACAATACGTAATCTAAAGTTTAAAGAGATAGAAAAGAGAGATAATCAACGAATCTCTATGTGAATCGCGTCTCAGAGAAGCTGTTTGTTAAATGATTAACTTGAATTCTGTACAGTGAATCCATCTCCATGGAGGAGATTTCCTGTGCGGCTCAGAATTCCTAGCGGATCGTATATATCGAAGCATCATATAGACATCTTCTATTGGTGAGGGTATTCACGTCTATGCTAATTAACATAGGAAGTTGTATGACCTTTGAATTCCCCAGTTTCCAGTTACAAGGAGTAGTAACCCTTTCGTTTAAGATAGTCCCATACCTCTAGCCTCGAGCGTTCGGTTTTGATGGCATGGCTTCCGGTTTCGTCGTTAATGTTTAAAACGTAGTTGAGGGTTCCATGTTAAGTGATATGGAGAATATTACACAGCCAGAAAAACGGTGTTGGCCCAACACCATTTTTTAGTGTTGAGGCCAGTTCAACACCAATAAGTGGTGTTGAGAAATGGTGTTGACATAATTCAACACCAAAATGTGGTGTTGAGGCCAGTTCAACACCAAAAAACGGTGTTGAGAAAATGGTGTTGACCCAATCCAACACTGAAAAATGGTGTCGAGACCAGTTCAACACCAAAAAACGGTGTTGAAAGAATGGTGTTGAAAATCTAACACTGAAAATTGGTGTTAGATCAGTTCAACACCAAAAAACAGTGTTAAGAAAAGGAGGTGTTTCGACACCAGTTTAACGCCAAAACGGTGTTAAGAGAATGGTGTTAAAATTCCAACATTGAAAAAACAAAACAAGGGTTATGTGAAACCCGGCAGGCTCGCCGTTTTGGTTTACGCCAATAAGAATGTTACCAACTACAAATTGATATTTTTTGAATTTACTTCAATTTCTAAATTTCAAATTTCAAGTTAAGAAAAATGCAATTTTAATTGCCAGCCCTTATAAAAAATACCATGGTTTACAACAGATTGAACCATGGTAACCACGGTAATACCATGGTTGTCATGGTAATAACATGGTGCATATGGTTTACATGGTACTACCATGGTACAGATGTACCATGGTTCAATGTACCATGGTTACTCTGTTCAACTATCGTAATACGATGGTACAGATGAACCATGGTTCAATATACCATGGTTAACCACTTTGAACAATAGTAATAGCATGGTACATAACAACCATGGTACAATATACCATAGTTAACCAAAATATTATTTCCCCGATTTTTTGGCGTAATGTTGTTAGTGACAAAAAAATACAATTGGAAGGATTTCAATTTACGACAAATAAATGAATGGGTGCAAAGTTATATGCCTGTGAATAAAGTTGAATGGCTGACAGAATGGCTTAGAAACCGGTAAAGGTAAACAAATGATGTCTACCAAATGTACTGATTGTAATTTGTATAAGCATGCCAATAGCATGGTGTGAGGCAGGAGAGAAATGTTGACCTCTGAACAGTTATATATTCGGTACTCTGATGAACGCTTGGCCTAGAACAAAAGACATTCTTATTTTCCTGGCTGGAATCAGTGAGGCTTATAACATGTTTAATTGTGATCCCTGCATTAATTATGGGGATTATAAACAAGGATAGAGTCTCCCCGTAGTTCCCGGAAATAGAAATTCAACTCCGCAAACTTTGACCCTGCAGAGCTACGGCGTTGGCCTTGCTTCGATGAGAAGACGTATCACGAATAGACTGGCTGCCGACTTAGCATGCTGTGCATACGGTTCAGTACCGCATGACAAAATTGCGTTTTGAAAGACAAGATTTGTGTAGCTGTCAGGGAGAAAAGTGATGAAAATCTTACTAGCCACTGTGCTGATGAATAAAATATAGTTTTGAATATCCCTAAAATATGCATATATTCGGCAAAACTAGCTGCCTGGCGAATAGAAAAGGGAAATGTGCGGATAGCTGACAGTCAACATGTGCTTCAAAGCTTTATACGATTTTTCCTTAAAATTTGACTCAAGCGAATACGGAATTCTCAACTTTAATACAAGAGTATTTTTATCAAAAGTATTTGTCAGTTCAGTAGTTCAAGTTGCCGAATAAATCCTTCGTCGGATTTCGACTTGTCAGACAACAACAACACATACACTAGTCAATCTGACATTACGTCGCCGGAATTCTCTATTTTATTTTGTGTTTATCTGCGGTGATCAGTCAGGCTATTCGCCTCTTTCTCATGTGTCGATCACATGACCTGCTGGGTGAGTTCCGGTCGTTTGCCGTCGTGAGATTTGCATGGAGCATGCTAGTTTTTCGTTGACAGCGTCTGTTCCATATGAGTGAAAATTATACAAGTTGCTCGAAAGCTAATGTAGTTCTGAAATATTATCTACCAGAATCAAACTGCAAAACTACGTTTTAAAAATAATTCCCATTGACTTCAATGTTATTTTCGCGACCGTCAAATCTCCCGCAGGTTACGTCCCATAAGATAAGATAAGATAATTCTTTATGTGTACAAGCGTCTGACAGAGTACAAAATTCACATAACTATAACAACAGGGCAATTAATTCCAAACTTACAGGACATATGTATCATATTCCCATATGCCGTCGGCTGGAACTCACCCAAAATGTACCACGTGACTGCACTTGTGCATCTCCCGATTTGTTTCTATACTTCGTTGATTTCCGTTTTTTCCGAATGGCTGATCGATTCCCAATCTCACGTTCGGCTATTTCCGTATTGGCGGAACAAGCCTCTCACATAGAACGCACAAATCCCCACTGGTGGGGAGCGTATGACGATCACGCAGTGAGCCGGCTAAGAAATAGTGCCTTTGATAATCGAGAGATCCGGGTGCATTTTATTGTGAAATTCAGTTAATTTTAACCAAACGAACATAACTCATTCAAATTATACAAAACTATTTCTATGTTTAGTTGAATAATAGCAATCTATCACCAGAACTCAGCAACTGGGCTAATTTCCGCCAATACGGAAATAGACGAATGCGAGATTGGTTCCGCCGAAAATTAATTGTGTGCATGATAAGATAAGATTCTTTATTGCACTGAGCATCCCATTTGGGACAGAGTACAAAACATATAAAAAGTAGAATAAATAAGAAAGTAAACAAACAAGTGCGACGTTTCCGTTTCTGCTCCCAGAAATCCACTAGGCCAGAGGTCAGTTTTCGCAGCTAAAGTGAGTTCTGGGGCTAGATTGATCGATTCCGTCAAGAGTGAGATCGAAAACGAGGCTTCTCCTACAACAATCATGGCGGAAGGTCTGCGAAGTGCATGAGTGTAATGGGACAAGCTACTCCATGCAGTTCTCTGTCGAACGACAGAATGGGGGATTATTGTTCGCGGAGTGAGATTCTAGCATTAATTTAGGGCTCCTAACTCGGCAAATTGTTGACACTCGTTGCTCGAGTCTCCCGTTGAGGAGCACGGCGTCGAGTCAAAGTTTGAAGGGTCCAAGATTAACAACAACACCAACAACAACAACAACAACAGAGACATCTCAAAGCTCCCATGAAGTCATTCAACAATGAAGTCCTGGCTTGCTTCGTTTTTTCACCTTGTAATTATCAATTTTAAAAAGCTGAAAAGTCCAACCGCCTCCAAAAAAGACACTGGTTCGACATCAAGTATCTCGATAACCGTCCACGAATAAGTTGACTGAACTATGCCACCATTGCATGCAAGCTAGCACCTGAGCACAGCGCAATACAATAGTTGTTCCAGCCAAAGTTTTGAGATTCAGTGGTAAGTACTGTAATAAATAAAATTATGTAATTATTCCGAGTCTTATTTATGTTAAATGTATCACTCGATATCTCATTTTTGTTTACAATATATTTTTTGTTGTTGTTTATCATATATTTGTAGAATGGCCACCTTGCTTTAATGCTGAGCAACAGGAAAATGTAATGGGTGGGAGGGGGGGGGGGGGTGCTGGCCCCTCCACTTTTTGGGGCCGCAGTGTTATAAGTCCTATCTTAGATAGCTCCGGTTCGACATTTAACATGGCTGGTATAGAATTCAGTCCCCGTTCCCCTTTTCAAATGTGCTCCATGGCTCCTGTAAACAATTTGATTCATAGCATGAATAAGAGGGGGATAACATTAATGTTGTTAACATTAAGTTATGTGATATTTCACTATTTCAGACAAGCGTCCCGAGCTGAAGTCCATACTGGACAGACTTCTGGATGGAGAGAATATACCCGACATTAGGAAATCCCTTGGTAGGCTGGGAAGAGAACAGAGAGGCAAACGAACGATATCCACGAGACAATCCTCCAGTTCCGAAGATGAGGTAATTCTATAGTGCTCAAGTGAAAAATCAGCTCAAGTTAAGTTAAGGATATGTAACTTTCCTTCAATGGATGTGTATTCGCCACAACACACCTCAGAAGAATTTTGATTGCGGAACTGGATAACTGTCTGTATGTTTGATTTTCTCCTTGTATTTCAGGGGCTGCGGAGCTGGTGGGGGGGGGGGAGCAGTCCAACATTTAACTTGACCGGTATAGAGTTCAGGCCCCTCACTTTCAAATGTGCTCTGCGGCTCCAGAATTGTAACAAGGTGTGATATGGCTATAACTGATTGTTTCTAGCATACATTTTGTTCTATTATATCAAGTATTCTGTCGCAATAAATGAGCATTTAAAAAAATTATTGTGACAGTTATTTTCCATAATTAAAAAAACACAGAATGCAGATATGCATTACGTATGCTAGATTATTAACTCCTCACTGTTATCTTTAATGAATTCATTTTGTATATTTAGAATGAAAGTCCAAGAAAGACAAACAAGAAAAGCAAAGTAACTAGCGAGAAGAGGGCTGAAAGGGACATCTTGTCGATTCTCAAAGAAAGAAATTGGCAGAAACAGGTATGTACAAAAGGCTGCAGTGTCCAATAAACACTTCTTTATGTGGCAATTATATTTTCATTGGTGAAGTGTTAATGTGTTATATCCCATGATCCAGAAAATGTGAATATATGTCAAGTTTGCCATATCTTTCAGATCAAATATATTTATTGTTTACAGATCAATAGCACAATCATACAATATTATACAATTATATGATCCCAATGAGGTAAATATATTTTATGTACTAGAGAAAAACAATATTTGCCGAGGCCAAGGGTTCCCACACAAGAGGAAGTAACTCAAAATGTATATTGAGTAGATCACCTCCCTTGTCGTATCATGGCTGTGATAGTGTTAAAGTAATGTAAATCTCTAGTTTTCAACTCTTCCAATACAAAGGGAAGTAACTATAGGTTTTACTCTCATAAATCATACTCCTGTCATGGTTTCATTTAGAATATTTGTTTGGGGGCCTTTTGGAATATTTTCTTTGAAAAGAAGTGAAGCCAAATTACTCAAAATGTAGTGTATTTGAAAGAACTTGGAATATTTCAAAAGGAATAAAGAATTAATCATTTATTTTTTGTGAAAGGCCTACATGGATTCCTGTTTTTGTTCGACTTTATCCTTCTTGTCGACCAAAACTGAAATACAACCTTCACCACTTACTGCCTCGTACATATTAGGTTTACAAATTCTTATGTTGATTCCTTTTCTTTTCCAGATGTAATCCAGCAGTACCATCCCAGCAAGACGACATCTGATATCCATTATTACATGAGGAAGAAACTGAACAACTCGGCGAAGAATTTCATCAGGAAACAGAAAAAACTCAACAGTAGATATGTGATATGATACGGCTTATAGCATTGGACACACCGGTTCTCGTCAGATCACCAAAGTTAAGCAACGTTAAGCTCGGTCAATACTTGGATGGGTGACCGGGCGCTATACTGGCTGGACTGATTAATGTCCAGGGTAATGGGAACTGTGAGCACTCGCGTTCTGGCAGATGTAGGCACTGTCATGATATGACTGAAACAAGGTTGAAAACGACGTTAAACCCTACTTCTTTCTCTATCTACACCCAGTTAACATATTAGTATACGGAACCAAATTGACAGCTATATGCTATGTTTGCATGAGGTCTTATTAAACCTTTATAAATCACTTCAGCTGCTTTAGTTTCTGGAGCATTCAGTCTCTTCAATTCATCTGATGTGAATGCAGATTTATTCCAGTACAATGCCAGACTTAATACCATGGTACGAACCACTATGTTTTTGGTCAATTTTATCGTTTTACCATGGTGTATGCAGTTTGTCACAGTACATGTACCATGTAAAGCCATTGAACCTGTAAAGCCATGGTACATGTACTGTGGTCATAGCACGGTACCATGGTAGAGCCATACTACATGTAGCATGGTAAAATCATGGTTCTATGGAAAAACTATGGTATTAGTGTTCGGTTTGTTCTTTCCTGTACAAGGGAAAGTAAGCTTGCTCAACAGTGAAACTTTGCACAGTAGCTAAACTTTCACACTGCATTGAATGCCCTTTATCTGTCCATACTGGAGATTTATATTGGTCATGTGAAAGGGACGGCAAGTTCACACTAGGCCGATGAGATCAAATGTGGCCATGGCCTCTAGTTATACATGAGTGTCATAATGTCATACAATGAAATATTACAGATTGCGTTTTATAATATATGTTCTTTTTCTATCAATCTTGTTTTGGTTTTTCATTCACCTCAATTGATACACCCTTTTCATTTGCTGATAGATCAGTTTTGATGCGGACAACACCAAATAACAGCGTTAACTAACACTGATAAATGGTGTTGAAGCGGGCTCAACACCGTTCTGCAGTGTTGACTGACAAGTGCAGATGCTGGTTCAACACCAATTAACAGTGTTAAATAACACCAATAAATGGTGTTGAAGTTGGCTCAACACCATTTTTTAGTGTTGACCGACGAGTGCGGATGCTGACTCAACACCGAATAACGGTGTTAACTAACACCAATAAATGGTGTTGGGGCAATATGGTGTAGGCTCTAACTCAACACTGTTTTTTGGTGTTGAAGTCAACACCAATTAACAGTGTTATCTAACACCAATAAATGGTGTTGAAGCTGGCTCAACACCAGTTTTCAGTGTTGACTGACAAGTGCTGATGCTGGCTCAACACCAATTAACGGTGTTAACTAACACCAATAAATGGTGTTGAAACCGGCTCAACACCATTTTTTAGTGTTGACCGACGAGTGCGGATGCTGACTCAACACCGAATAACGGTGTTAACTAACACCAAATAACGGTGTTAACTAACACCAATAAATGGTGTTGGGGCAATATGGTGTAGGCTCTAACTCAACACTGTTTTTTGGTGTTGAAGTCAACACCAATTTTTAGTGTTAATTAACACCATTTTTCTGACTGTGTACTACTAGGAATAATTTGCGTGATATTTGGTTGTTATTGTTGTTTGCTTTGATTTTGAGAAACAACCTTTACCCATTGTATACTAGTCACGCTGTTTCGTCGTTTATTTCCTGGGAGCCAGACGTAAGAAGACCCACACACTTCCGTCAACAAGTTTTTTAGTTCAACGATTTGCGATGATATTTTTATAACTATGGGTGGATTCAGTTTCTGGTTTCTTATTTGTGAGAAATGTTTTGGCGTATTCATATGTTATTTTCGCGATCATATCCGTACTTTTCTTAACCGAGGCCCGTAATGATGATTGTTTTCGCCTTAAATTCGTATGCACATTAAGAGCAAACGTCATTGAGAATGTTCACCCCAGGAATCTCACCGAGAAAGGTCACCAACGTATACGGTTTCAACGGGGAGCTAACTCTTGAGACCATCATTGAAAGAAGTGCGTTTCAGATGTACACGGGATATTATTTAGAATCAACGTGGATTAAATAAAAACAGACGCAGAACCAATGGACAAGGAAAACGCGAAGCGTAGGCATTTTCTTGGGTCTGTCAGTTTATCTTATGGAATGTAGTGGATAGGTAACGACCTATTTGTGGGGTTAGAATGACCCACCTAGTCCCGTCTCTCACCTTATACGTGGATATGATTTTAGAGAGATTGTTATTCGATACATTATTTTTTTCTGTTTGGCATTGATTGTTCGGTTATTATTCCCATTCCACGATATTCTGGCCCATATTGACATCATGAGATTTTTAATACTGTAGCATACCTCTATATAGGTTAAATCTGGAAAGAGATATATGTTCAAACTATATTCAAATTATATCCCAGGCTAAATCAAGCACAAGTTGTTACCAAACTTAGTTTTCAATAAATCGTCCTTCAAACTGCTGCAACTTGCCCGGACAATTTTGTTATTCTCATCTGTACAATTGTTGCACAAGTTTGCTTTGGGTACTATTCACAGTTAACCGTATTAGATTGAGAGAGAATTAAGGTTTAACTCAGCAATATTTCAGCTATATAGCGACGACCAAAGAAAATTCTTAGTATTCAAGTTAATACCTTAGTAATCCAACACATTAAAACACAAACACATTAAAACTTATACAACAAACCGATTTCCCTCAAATAACCTGAGATATAGTCTTCTTTCACCCGACTAAACAGATCTTCTAATATAGCTGCTGGATAAAAAAATTCTCTTACAATCTTAAAATCTATACAGTCGATAAGAATATGTTTCACTATAGTAATACATTATAATCTAACACAAAATATATCGACACAGAGAAAATATATACATAAGTGATAAAAAATATCTGAGGAGCATCTATATAGGCCTATTAAACGGTAAAAGAAAGGCCGTGGTGACTATCGTCAAAAATGACTTTTTCGCTCGCTCTTACTGGTTCAAATATATGGTACAAAATTATATCAAGGCACTGAAAAGAAATGGATTGGAAGAAATATAATATAATATATATATACATTGGTTAGACAGAAGAACCCGGTTTATGGTATATACCATGGGATATGGCCATCTTTTTATTTAACCTTATCTGGCCTGTGCTTTTTGGACCCTGTCCAGGCCTTGGGGGGGGGGGGGCGAATTTTGTTTCTTACCCCTTGAGGCTAGGGGGTTGAAACTTACCACACTACACCCTTGGGTCAAGCCCTACCTGAAAATGTAAAACAAAATGCAAGATGGCCGCTTTGATGAAGTCGCAGTGACCAGATGAAATTACAATATGAAATAGCAACGTGCCCGACTTTATGTAGAAATGTGGACCAAACTATGCTGAAACCACATAAGCTTGGTGTCCGGGCTACAACGAAAGGATTTTTCTGCCGCATTATGCCGTTGCTGAATCGAATTCTCGGTCAAAGTTCTTTGTTAAAATTGTTTGAACCTTTCCATAAATGACATGGAATCGTAGGCGAATCTATTTTAGAAAGCACAGATTTGTTGTGTTGGGACTTTCCATTGCTGATATGACGCCCCTGTAAAGCAAAAAGTTTTCAAATTATACGTGGTTTTGAACGTGGGTAGGTCCAGCCATTGACCAATGTCCGATAAAAAGATGATTCACATGCCTCTTTTTCTTGTACCATACATCACATATGGCTTTATGCCCAACTAAATTGACAGCGAGAAACCATATTGATTTGGATAGGAAATCTTCTGAAGTTTTTTTAAAACCACGCACAGTTTTCACAAATAATATCCAAGCATCTCTCCAAAAGATAATCTGTATATTTTGAAATATACATTTCAATATGTACGGACCACAATTTCTCAAAATGGTTTGCATGCGGATTTGTGATTTGATCGGTACTGCAGTTTTTCAGATGTACTGAGTAGCCGTCGTCCATTAAAGAAATTTCGCGTCCATAATCCAGAAAAACCTATTTCATATAACAGCAAATTCAAAGAAAAACAATCATAGTATACATGAACATGGCTAGTTTCCTGCAAGAGAGGAGCGGTCAACAGTTCCCAATGATGCTGGCAAGACATCATGATGTTCCAAAAATATCAAATCTGTTTCGCGGATCAGTATTGTTAACCCTACCAGGCCTCGGGGAGGGGAGGGGAGGGGGGGGCATTATTATCCCCTCGCCACCCAACTTTCTGCCCTGTCTTCGGGACGGCAAAACATTGATAGCTGATACGCCGTGACTTTGTAGTTTATCATATTGGGGTCATTTTGAGCCTATTTGCATAACCTCCCGAGCAGAGGATTACGGGTAAATTCAAAATGGCGACGATGTGCAGTATCATGAAAATGTGTTCGTCACTTTTCTTCAAAATTTCTGCTTTTCTGCCAGGAAAAGTGGGCAAAAACTATTTTGTTCCACATCAGAAGATTATTTACTTATTTATCATGAAGTTTTAAAAAAAATCGAACAATCTGACCGAAGAATAGTCTCAAAAAAGCCTTTTTGGAAAATGACGTCACTGTAACGTCATCATGATGGTCATATTGGGTCATTATTTCTAGTAGAGCTGGACGCAAGGGTATAGTGTGGTAGGTTTCAGCTCCCTAGCTCAAGCTATAAGAAAACTATTTAGGAGGGGCCGAAATGCCCCGCCCCCCCCCCCCCCCCGGCACCTCCGCAGGCCTGGACAGGTCTCAAATCGCCAAGTCCATATAGGGTTAATCCATAAGATTTTCGTTGTACAGAATGGTTATCTAGAGAATGATATATCTCCGTCACGCACTGCTTCTGTTCATAAAAACACCATGAGGATCTTGACGTACATGAGTTCATACGGCCCCTGTCAAGATGGATCTCACCTCAGACAGGAAAAGCATAATAGCCTTCCAAAAATAAAGATGTATCTTCTACAAATGGCTTTATTTTGCATTTCGTGTTTCTTATTGCTATACTTTGCACATGAAGACTGGTCTTTATATGTACAGATAGTATTTCTACACACAGTATGTGAATACATATGATGATAGCGGAACGCCTTGCCCTTCGGGTCTGTTAAATTCTAAAACAGTTTGAATTGAAGCCACAGTGTAAAACACACGATGATAATATTTGACTATAAACCGTTTTTACTTAGGTACGAATGTTTCCCCAAAAACTTATAATGTTTGACAATAATGTTGTAAAAGATCAAGAATTCTTATTAAAAATATCAGCCATGGAGTATTTCTACTCTCTGCTAAACTTATTTCGTCACAAACAAGACGTATATTGTACCCGAAATAGCCTGGGTAATTTCCAATTGACGACCGTTAGTGAGTCATGTATGACGGATTTTCAGTTCATTCTCTGTTAAACCTTTAAACCAATTTTGAATCCTCAAACGCAAAGATTCAATATCCTTTCATAACAATTCGTCCGTGTAGAGCATACTAACCAGTTCAACATGTTTAGCGATCAAATTTTGCGGAGTGGGTAGTATTTTGAAAAATATACCAAACATTGGCAAATAGTGCCATATGCTGGAACAACCTCATTGTGTTGTCATACATAATCAAGCCAGGTAAATCTGGAAATGTAAGGCGAAAGCGTTCCCCATCCTCCATTCTTGAAATTACAAAATATCATCCCGACCACATATATTTGATCTAGCCTGTGCCTCTATTTCACCAATTTGCCATTGGCAAACAAGCAGATATCGAAAAGAGCTTCAATAAGATATCTAAATATGATAGTCAACAAAATATCCCAGATTGGTGGGGGATGGGGTTCGACCAAGTGCCACGGCATGATATTTCAGTGGGTTAGCACTATAAAGTTGCAGTATTAGATCTGCTCTGTTACAAGTAGGTACCCCCGGCGAAATTTGTAAACGTTGATACATCAGCAAAAAATCCGTAATCCGACTGAAATACTTGTCCCATCACATCCGAATTTCTGAACTGAAACCAATGCCATTATTCATTATATTAAATCTCAGTCGCGTGAACTTTTGATTGAAACAACTGTTGAAGCATTGCAAGTTCACGGCCCACGGCAGTCCATACACATAGGAAACGGAAGTTATTTCCTTATTCCCTATTCCCGTTTCGATATTCTAACTCGCGCTATGTGAAAGAAGTAACCTACATGAAAATCGACGTATTTCGACAACCATTATGTCTTTCATAACACGAATGAGACCATGTTTTCTCCAATAAATTTTCTTTGCTGTGAATATAGATTTGAGAAGAATACTTCAAAATGTGTGCTATTAAGGACATTTCTAAAGGGTCGTAGTAATATCTGTGTACATTTCAAAATATTTTGCTAGCCACTTTTAAAGTGGTCTAGGTATCTCCCTAATACATTTATCTATCTTTCTGACCCGTTTTTGAGTGTCTAAATTGGAGCTGCCGTACCCTCCCAGACAGCGCTAAATGGGTATTATCTGGATATTTTTATCATTTACACCAACTGTATTTGTTGCTCCCAATCACCCAGAAATCGAATTTGAGCCACTTTTAGAGAGGTCTACATATCTTCCTAATACATTTATCTATCTTCCTGACCCATTTTTGAGTGTCTAAATTGGAGTTGCCATATCCCCCCAGACAGCGCTAAATGGGTATTTTCTGGATATTTTTATAATTTACACCGACTGTATTTGTTGCTCCCAATCACACAGAAATCCAATTTGTGTCACTTTTAGAGTGGTCTACATATCTTCCTAATACATTTATCTATCTTCCTGACCCATTTTTGAGTGTCTAAATTGGAGTTGCCATACCCTCCGAGACAGCGCTAAATGGGTATTATCTGGATATTTTTATAATTTACACGGACTGTATTTGTTGTCCCAATCACCCAGAAATCGAATTTGTGCCACTTTTAGAGTGGTCTAAATATCTTCCTAATACATTTATCTATCTTCCTGACCCATTTTTGAGTGTCTAGATTGGAGCTGCCGTACCCTCCCAGACAGCGCTAAATGGGTATTATCTGGATATTTTTATAATTTACACCGACTCTATTTGTTGCTCCCAATCACCCAGATATCGAATTTGTGCCACTTTTAGAGTGGTCTACATATCTGCCTAATACATGTATCTTTCTTCCTGATCCGTTTTTGAGTGCCTAAATTGGAGCTGCCGTACCCCCCCAGACAGCGCTAAATGGGTATTATCTGGATATTTTTATAATTTACACCGACTGTATTTGTTGCTCCCAATCACCCAGATATCGAATATGTGCCACTTTTAGAGTGGTCCACATATCTTTCTAATACATTTATCTATTTTCCTGACCCATTTTTGAGTGTCTAAATTGGAGCTGCCATACCCTCCGAGACAGCGCTAAATGGGTATTATCTCGATATGGTCAATTTACACTATCTGTGTTTGTCGCTCCCAATCACTCAGAAATCTAATTTGTGCCACTTCTAAAGTGGTCTAGATATCTTTCTAATACATTTATCTATCTTCTTGACCCATTTTTGGGTGTTTAAATTGGAGCTGCCATACCCTCCCAGACAGCGCTAAATGGGTATTATCTGGATATTTTTATAATTTACACGGACTGTATTTGTTGCTCCCAATCACCCAGATATCGAATTTGTGCCACTTTTAGAGTGGTCTACATATCTTCCTAATACATTTATCTATCTTCCTGACCCATTTTTGAGTGTCTAAATTGGAGCTGCCATACCCTCCCAGACAGCGCTAAGTGGGTATTATCTGGATATTTTTATAATTTACACCGACTGTATTTGTTGCTTTCATGGTGTAGATCACGAGGGATGTCCATGTCATTTGGTGACGCCATCAGTAGGAGTAGTAGCGAAAGTGGCCATTTTTGAGTTGTGAAGGCAGGTGTTCGGGGTAGAGATGGATCATCCGTGGTCCAAGTGGACAGTGTGAGGTGTCAAAGTGAAGCTTTCATGGTGTAGACCACGACTTGGGGGATGTTCATGTCATCTATGACGTCATTGGTGACGTCATCAGTAGGAGTAGTAGACAAAGTGGGCATTTTGGAGTTGTGACGGCAGGTGTTTTGGGTAGACAGGGAACATATTTGGTCCGAATGGATCGTGTGGGGTGTCATCTTGTAGTTCTCTGCACGTAGACGCATCTACACACTTGGTGGTCGCATCGTGCTACGCATGCGCAGTTGTGCAGTACTAGCGAAATATGTCAATTTGGGCGTGGGCAATGACATGTTTGGGCAATCAAGGGATCAATCTTTGGTCCAAATGATCCGGTTGTGGTATCCTAGTGAAGCTTTTGTGGGATAGAGTCAGACTGGCGTGTTTTTATTGAAAGTCGCGCCAATCTGCGCATGCGTAGTTGGGGTGTAGTAAGTAAAGTGGTCATTCTGGAGGTGCGCAGGGGTATATTTGAGTGCTTGAGGGACCATTCTTGGTTCGAATGCGTCGTGTGAAGTGTCCTCTTTTATCTCTCGGGGTGCAGACCGCGACTTGAAGGATTTCCACGTCATATGTGACGTCATCAGTAGGAGTAATAGCCAAAGTGGGGATTTTGGGGGGTGTGAAGGAAGGTTTTTGGGGTAGAGATGGACCATCCGTGGTTCAAATGGACCGTATGGGGTGTCATCTTGTAGCCCTCGGCATCTAGCCGACGAATGGTATGGTGTTTATCGGTAGTTGCATCGTGCTACGCATACGCAGTTGAGCAGTAATAGCGAAACATGTCATTTGGGGGGTGCGTGGGAGTTTGTTTGAGTGATTAAGAGATCACTATTGGTCCGATTGGGTCGTGGTAGGGGTGTCATAGTGAAGCACTCGACTGGTGTGTCATGGAAGTAAGGTATGGACCGCATGCGCAGACAAAGCATTGTGGGAAAAGGGGATTGGAAGGTACGTTATGGGGTAGAGATGGACCAATATTGGTACGAATGGATCGGGCGAGGTATCAATTTGAAGCACTCGTGGCTCCGACTGAAGGGGTTGAGTCGTGGAAATGACGTCATTCGCACATGCGCAGTCGCGGAGTAGTAGAATAAGACAATTTTGGAAGTGCGTAAGGGCAGTATATGGCATCTGTGGGTAAATATTTCAAGTAACAAGTTCAGTAATGTTCATATAGATTATTTTCACCAGTGTTACATCATACCCAGGCTGGGGGAGCCGCTCTGGTTTATTAATGTAATTAATGTTTATTATGTTCACAGAAAAAGCAAGTTGAAGTATCAAACACCATGTTTTGTTATTTAACGCACCGTCACATTACGTACAAGTGTTTACAGAGCTCAAGTCAACAATCAGCATGTAGACATATAGAGTATGTACGGCATGTTATGGTATTCATCAGTGCCTGTCGGGGTGAATCCGTTCATACGAGGAGCAGTCGGTGTAAATTATAAAAATAACCAGATAATCCCCATTTAGCGCTGTCTGGGAGGGTACGGCAGCTCCAATTTAGACACTCAAAAATGGGTCTGGAAGATAGATAAATGTATTAGGAAGATATGTAGACCACTCTAAAAGTGGCACAAATTCGATTTCTGGGTGATTGGGAGCAACAAATACAGTCGGTGTAAATTATAAAAATATCCAGATAATACCCATTTAGCGCTGTCTGGGAGGGTATGGCAGCTCCAATTTAGACACTCAAAAATGGGTCAGGAAGATAGATAAATGTATTAGGAAGATATGTAGACCACTCTAAAAGTGGCACAAATTCGATTTCTGGGTGATTGGGAGCAACAAATACAGTCGGTGTAAATGATAAAAATATCCAGATAATACCCATTTAGCGCTGTCTGGGAGGGTACGGCAGCTCCAATTTAGACACTCAAAAATGGGTCAGAAGATAGATAAATGTATTAGGAAGATAGGTAGACCACTCTAAAAGTGGCAGAAATTCGATTTCTGAGTGATTGGGAGCGACAAAAACAGATAGTGTAAATTGACCATATCGAGATAATACCCATTTAGCGCTGTCTCGGAGGGTATGGCAGCTCCAATTTAAACACACAGAAATGGGTCAGGAAGATAGATAAATGTATTAGGAAGATATTTAGACCACTCTAAAAGTGGCACAAATTCGATTTCTGGGTGATTGGGAGCAACAAATACAGTCGGTGTAAATTATAAAAATATCCAGATAATACCCATTTAGCGCTGTCTGGGAGGGTATGGCAGCTCCAATTTAAGCACCCAAAAATGAGTCAGAAAGATAGATAAATGTATTAGGAAGATATGTAGACCACTCTAAAAGTGGCACAAGTTCGATTTCTGGGTGATTGGGAGCAACAAATACAGTCGGTGTAAATGATAAAAATATCCAGATAATACCCATTTAGCGCTGTCTGGGAGGGTACGGCAGCTCCAATTTAGACACTCAAAAATGGGTCAGAAGATAGATAAATGTATTAGGAAGATAGGTAGACCACTCTAAAAGTGGCACAAATTCGATTTCTGAGTGATTGGGAGCGACAAAAACAGATAGTGTAAATTGACCATATCGAGATAATACCCATTTAGCGCTGTCTCGGAGGGTATGGCAGCTCCAATTTAAACACACAGAAATGGGTCAGGAAGATAGATAAATGTATTAGGAAGATATTTAGACCACTCTAAAAGTGGCACAAATTCGATTTCTGGGTGATTGGGAGCAACAAATACAGTCGGTGTAAATTATAAAAATATCCAGATAATACCCATTTAGCGCTGTCTGGGAGGGTATGGCAGCTCCAATTTAAGCACCCAAAAATGAGTCAGAAAGATAGATAAATGTATTACGGAGATATCTAGACCACTCTAAAAGTGGCTAGCAAAATATTTTGAAATGTACACAGATATTACTACGACCCTTTAGAAATGTCCTTAATAGCACACATTTTGAAGTATTCTTCTCAAATCTATATTCACAGCAAAGAAAAATTATTGGAGAAAACATGGTCTCATTTGTGTTATGAAAGACATAATGGTTGTCGAAATACGTCGATTTTCATGTAGGTTACTTCTTTCACATAGCGCGAGTTAGAATATCGAAACGGGAATAGGGAATAAGGAAATAACTTCAGCGACGTCATACACATACAGTCACACACTAGAAAATAGGACACCCAGAAGACGAGTTAGAAGAAATATTATTTCCATTGGATGTTGTTTTCTGGACCAAAATCGATCCTCTAGAGTTTGTATAAATATTTGATTTCGTAAAACCTGAAGTGTGATAGCGTGCTAATAGAGTAGAAAGGGAAGAAACGCTTCGGACTGAAATGAACTGTTTCCGTTTGAATGGTTCGTTGTTACTGTTGCCTTGGCAGCATGAAGAATCGAGACTTGTCTAGTCTGAAACAATTTCACAGGCTAAAAAAAAAAACAAAAAAAAAAAACAACATACACTGGCGTACAATGGTAAACTATGACACAGCAGAACTTTGCATAGCGGTCTGATGTCAGTCGATCCACGTGCATGGTCTATTTCTCCAATCATTTGGTCATACAAGAGGAACGTTCCAGCCCACTGAGTCACGTCCTATCCCACAACAGCGAGAGGTTAAATGGTGGTGTTATATAGTTCGTCAACCATGAAGCTGGTCCGATCTAGCGGGAAGTTGTTGTTACGTATGAGTCAATACTCATACCGACATTAATTTCTTACAATATACCGTCCCACCGAGGATCTGCCCTGTGAAGACGAAGACGAATATTTTATTACACCCATACCAGATTCTCTAGTATTAGGGGTGAAGATGGAATACATTGGTGGACTGGATGATAGATACATGAACATGTCGTAATATAGTTGAATCAAAGTACTTAAAGTACTGATGTCGGGTTTACTTGCATCAGAGGAGTTTATTAGTCCCATATTTGGGAAGAATGGTGGTGTTCGCTTGACATAGGGAATCGTCCTCAAGCTGTTCGGTTTGAAGGGCCAAACTTTCACTTTTAGCAAAGGGATATGAAATGGACCATTTTGTACAGCCTTCATGCTGAATTATAAGACCCGAAATAATGAAGGACTGCAGATGCACGAACACGGATTTATGGCACTTTTCGGTGCGGATTTTCTCTTGTTACAAAAATAGGACACCTTTAACCAAAACCAATTTTAGCTATTTTGACCAACAAATAAGTCTAAATATGATTTTGGTTAAAGGTGTCATAATTTTGCAACGAGAATTTTGGAGACAAAATGTCGACTGTAAATGCACCGAAAAGTGCAAAATACGGCAGGTTTGAACCACTGTAAGTCTGGTTGTGTTTGTCTGTAGGTCTTGATTATTCTTTATCTTTATCTATTCAAATGGTCAATTTGGTGCTTTTTAGACAAAAATTAGCCCCACCAGCTGTGTGTATCAAAAACGCATTGAGGACGATTCCCTATCTAAAGTGAAGATCATCTTTGTGATCTTGCACTATATATGAATCATAACTTTTGTTGTAAGGTAGCTTATCAAAGATTGAAAAATGTTCAAAAATATTAAAATTCATATTCGTAATAATAATTCATAAAGTGCCATATAGTTATAGAACAACCTCAAGAATATGTGTGTAAAGTTTGTGTATCCTGTAATTTTGTATGGCTCCGTAAAGGACCATCGCCGATATTGGACAGATCCACATTTGTTTGACACACCGTGTACGTTGCTGTCCTCTCACCGTGACGGGACAACCACAGTTATAATCATCCAGTCTCAGCCAATGTTCACTAAATTTGCATTTTCCCGGCATCGGCAAAATTAGCCCAAAGCTAAATTCCAAACCAACGAACAATGGCGACTGCAATTTGACCAGTTCAAATGGCGACTGTTCTGATACGTAAATTAGTACAGATGTCAAGAGCGTGAGCCAATCAGCTGTCGATATTATGACCTCGACCAATACACGTCACAGAATATGAATATTAATTCAGCGCGAAACAGTCACGAGTTTAGTTCAACCAATGGACTACACAAAATATGTAAATGAGCTGTCTGACCTCGTTCCAATCTGGCGAAGGGTCACCAGCAAACACGTTTCACGGCTGTTTGGATTTTTATTCCGCAATAAATTTCGCTGAACTTCAGAGAATAACTTAGCATTTTCCACTCATTTTCCCGGACTCTGTACATATATTTCCTCTGACTTTCCATGTCTTTTCAACGAAATTCCATTACTCTTAGCGCCTGGAATTGCATGGCTTGTGCGAGGCCTGTTGTGAATGCTGTAAGGGGCATCAAATGAGAACAGTCTCCGGGCAGGAGATCAAAACTACACATGTGCAGAAGAAAAAAGAAAAACTGAAAAGTGATACTAATGTAGGGTTTACCCTTGGTAAACCCAACAAAAACCAGGTTTATACAATTTGTAGATATGATAGTGTATATCTTCAAGTAGTTCATATTACATTTATTATAGTAGTATGTGTAATTGGTAAGAGCTGTTTCATATTAGTTGATATTACATTTATTATAGTAGTATGTGTAATTGGTAAGAGCTGTTTCATATTAGTTGATACTTGATCGGAAAAATTGGCATTTGTTCGCGGTACACAAGAACAGGTAAACAAGCAGAATGCAGACAAACGTTACACTTTTGGGTGAAGCCTGCCACACTCTCTGACACCCCGTTGATGCATTGTTACAGGAGTAGATTTCTATCACCCCTAGTATTTTTTTCTGGATCGCGCACAGTGTAATAGACTGGAATAATGCCAATATTAACCACCAAGATATCCCATGAGAACAACATCAATGTACAGGAAATAACAACATTCAGCGTTATTATCTGTAGGCCTATATGGTAGTATTCTGCTGGTGGACTGTTAATCCCCGGGATCCACCCTCTGTACATGTCATTTGACAAATATATGCAGGTTTATTGTCTTGTCGGGGAATTTTTCAGCACGATGTCGGGTTAAAGGTTAACTTTTCTGAGTATCCTTGCATTACCATGTTTACCCCATGTTTGCTCGATCAGACGCCGTAGATGTTCATCCATTAACATCAGATGAGTTACATATTTGAGCTGATCTGTCATCACATAGCGTATCTAATTCCGCTTGAGCCGGTGCCAGTGGCCGTGGGGTTACTTAATAATTTTTCACAAGAACCTCTGCAATAAATGCCGGCTAAGATACCAAGGCTACGTCTCAGAATCCTCCGAAATCTAACCTGAATGTGAGGTGCTGACGGAGGCTTTCCTGTTAAGTCATATGGTTACTTTTTTGTCGGGCAGTCGTAGTCAATTTTTTCCACTCCTTACAGAGAGAGAGACAGATAATTAGGATTTAATGTCGCGCTCAGCAGTATTTCAGCTTCATATAGGGACGATCAAACAAACTTCTAAGTATTCAAGTTAATAACTCAGTAAACTAAAGCATTAAAAACATGTAAATACATTAAAATTTATACTACAAATCGATCTCTCTCAAATAATCTAAAATACAATCTTCTTTACTTGACCAGAAAGATCTTCCAAAGTAGCTGCTCGATAAAAGTTATCTCTTACAATCTTAAAATCTGTACAGTCGATAAGAATATTTTTCATCGTGAGATCTTCGTGGCATGGAATACACTTGGGACTAGCTTTTTTTTCAGCAAATGCTCGGGAGTTAATCGTGTATGCTCGATTCTATATATCGTCTAATTCTGGCTTGATCGAAACGTTTTTGACTGTCCAGATGAGTATAGCCTACATTTTTTTTAACTCGTGAAGTTTGTTATTATCCATAGCATTCCACAAAGATTGAAACAACTTTCTCACAAAAGCACAGATATATCGTCCGAAATCACTGTGTGGGATCCCAACAGGATCAACTTCATCATCTAATGCTGCCTTAGCCATTTTATCAATTTCAGTATTACCTCTGATGTCAACATGACCAGGTACCCAACAAAACACAATATCAATCTGTTGGTCATATTTACAGTCATACAACTGCAGAATATACAGATCTTAACAAATGCTTAAGTATATGGACTAATTCCTACTTGGCATTCAAAGCTTCTAAATATATTTACTCTTTCTCGCTCATTAATCCTCACGCACTTATATACGATCCGTTTATGTTAAATGATTCTTTGTGAATGTAAATATATGTTGTGGATTCGCACGAACTTAATTATAACATTAATGTAATTGCAGCAATGTAAATATCAATATTCGATAATAAACGCATTGTGATTATGGGCCGCGATATCCATTTGGGAAACGGTCCATAAAGGGTGAGTGAGTGAGTGAATAGAATTTAACGTCGCTTTCAACAATATTTCAGCTATATTACAACGATCCAACTAAGCACCATAGTCCAGTCAATCTACGGTCAAAAATAGCCCAACCTGGAACAAATTGCAACAGAAATAAATTCCTATCCGCGACGTTCAGAGAGCTTGGTGTACAACATATCAAAAGTCCTAAGCTGTTGCTGTGGTGGAAAGCGGTGAAATTTATGTTTGAATCAGGGGTGTTCAACAGCCCATTTTGGAGAAAATAACGTCAGAAAAATACGGTCGTTTAGGGGGTGGATTAGATTAATCTTGAAATATATGTACATATATGCGATTTCCATGAAATGCTTCATGTACTTCATGACATAGTGGATTATTCTTGCTTCTCTCCCCAAAGAAAGAAGATTTCGTGCTAATGAACAACATTCAACTCAATAGGGTGGACATCACGAGGCCAACTTTTAGCTACAACTTTTACTACAGTCGATCTGTAACCTAATTCCTATCCGCGACGTTAGTAGTATAGTAAGAGTAAAAAACCGCTTATTTTGCCGGGGGAGGTAACTCTTGGTGGCGGTAGGTGGCGTTGTGGTTATGGATTGCATCAGCCTTGGCTGGATGCCAAGTTTTGAGTTCCTCCGGGTAAAATTGAAGGGGGTACTTGGTCAACACAGAAGAGTTCCAAAGGGGAGTTAACTCCCGATGTCGGTGCTGATTTTTTGTCATAGTTATGGTTTTCTCCCCTGATTCGAACATTGGCATATTAAATTAAAATGCCTGTATGGGGTATGAGATATCCGATGGGGTCGAGTGAGGTATCATTGTGAAGCTTAGGTGAAGGGGCATCTGATGGGATGGGTGTGGAGTTGAAATAGCGTCATGCTGCGCATGCGTGGGTGACCAAGGGTATGGAAATAGACGTTTTGGAGCTAGGGAAGCCACTCATGGACCGATTGGGTCGAATGGGGTATCCATGTAAAGCTTATGTGAAGGGGCATCTGACTGGCCTAGGGGCTCGGTCGTTGTCACCAATCTGTGCATGCGCAGACAGGGAATTGTGGAAAAATGGTATGGAAATAGACGTTTTAGGGTCTAGGGGAGCCCCTAATGGGTCGATGGAGTTGTATGAGGTATCCATGTGAAGCACACATGAGGGGGCATCTGACTGAACTAGTGGCTCGGTCGTTTTCTCCATTCTGCGCATGCGCAAACAGGGAATTTTGGGAAATGGGTATGCAAATAGATGTTTTAGGGTCTAGGGGAGCCACTCATCGTCCGATGGAGTCATATGAGGTATCAATGTGAAGCACACATGAGGGGGCATCTGACTGAACTGTGTGCTTGCCCGTTGTCACCATTCTGCGCATGCGCAGACAGGGAATTGTGGGAAAAGGGTATGGAAATAGACGTTTTGGGATCTAGGGAAGCCCCTAATGGTCCGATTGAGTCGAGTGAGGTATCGATGTGAAGGACACATGAGGGGGCATCCGCCTGGACTAGTGGCTTGGGCGTTGTCACCATTCTGCGCATGCGCGGTGGACCAAGGGTATGGAAATAGACGTTTTGGGATCTAGGGAAGCCCCTAATGGGTCGATTGAGTCGAGTGAGGTATCAAAGTGAAGCTTATGTGAAGGGGCATCTGCCTGGCAGTGTCTCGGCCGTTGCCACCATTCTGCGCATGCGCAGACAGGGAATTGTGGGAAAAAGGTATGGAAATAGACGTTTTGAGATCTAGGGGAGCCCCTAATGGGCCGATAGAGCCGTATGAGGTATCAATGTGAAGCACACATGAGGGGGCACCCGCCTGGACTAGTGTTTCGGCCGTTGTCACCATTCTGCGCATGCGCAAACAGGGAATTGTGAGCAACGCCCGCCAACGCCAAGCTCAACGCTTCAACGCCCTGGTGAATTAGCCCAAAAGCTCTGATTTTCATGGAATTGTCATTAATATATTGGAAATGCAGTGACGCCCGTCAACGCTCTTAGTTACGCCTTAACGCTCTAGCATAGCGCCTTGACGCCATGATATAGACCGGAGAGAGAAAACAACAACAACAAGGATGACACATGAGAGAACAACAACAACAACAACAAGTTTTTTTCATATAGTTTATTTTCCCCTCCATAATAACATACCCACGCTGGGGGAGCCGCGTTGGGTATGTTTACAATTCAAGAAAGACTCTTGTCCAATCAGAGACCGCCATTTGGTCCTGCCATATTCGTTCTTGCCCGTTAGATGTATTCTCGGCTGCACTTGTCCAATCAGAATCCGTCCTTAAGAAAATTCCATCTTCGGCCCTGTTCGCTCTCAGCCGTTTGTTCTAATCGGCGTCGGTCAGGCCTGGATATTCGTTGGGCAGCATATCCTGAAACAGTTGTTTGCGCATTCTTATCGCATTTTCCAGGGCCTCGGTGGGTGGTAAACCCATATCCTCTTCCAAGTGACGCTTGGTCTTCATGATGGATCTGTGCGTGGGGTCCCCTTTCATTTCAAGCGGTAGTAAGGTATACTCTTCATAGATCGCCATGGCTGTTTTTCTGATGCGGGGCCGCATTTCGGTGTACGCCTGTTGTAAGTTATCCTGTCCCGCGTCCTCGATCGCTTCAGCGTGAGTATTGGTAGCTGCTGTCACAATACGATCCCAGAAGGTAGGTTCTGCCTCACTTTCCTGCGATGGGGGCTGACTATCTGAGGTCAAGCTCTCCATATCAGTATATAGACTGTCAGCAATCTTGGATTCGGTATCAGTCGATGCACTCTCATCAATCTCTGTATCAGCATCTGCCTCAACGGACTCCTCGGCGTCTTCAGTCCCATGTATATTTTTCTGGTGTCGCATCATATCGTAATGTCTGGTGAACGTGCGTTCACACTCAGAACAAGTATAAGCCATGTTGACGGTTGAACGGCGACTGTGGGTGTTTTGGGAATACACTCGCTTTCATAGACAGTAACGCCCACCAACGCCCACTGTTACGCCTTAACGCCCTATATATATACGCCTTAACGCTCGTCTCAACGCTTCAACACACTTTCTTAACGCTTTAACGGCGTTTAATGATGCGTTCAAACAAATGTTGCTTTTGTCCTATTGCTCTGACATACGCCGCTTTCCAGTTCATGCCCGAGGTTTTCAGCATCGACGCTGTTCTTTCGATTTCCATATGGACTGGGTCCTTGTCCAACAATTTCATATGGGTCACGAGGTCGACATACTGCTGACGTAAAGCCCGTCGTAGTCTGGGTGCCAATCTGTTATGGGCTAAAATTGCGGCTTCTCTTTTCGAATATCCTTTGTGTTGAAACTTGTTTCCTGCGGCCTCCAACATCTCGCCCAGCTCGGCGTCCATACTTTCTTTGAACAAATCCTTCCATAGCCTCGAGTTCACATTATGTTCATTCCCTTGTACGGGTACGGGTTGGGCCTTCACGACTGGGTGATATTCCGGGACTGATGGTATGAAGCGGACCCGCTGTATGGGACTGGGCTGCTGCTGCTGCTCTGCCAGGAGTGGACTCGGCGGATGGTGTAGGGGTATATGCCGTTGTGGTGATTCCTCGCCGGGTAACAGGTGGGTCGTCAGCCGACGATCTTCGGGGGTATGGGGCTTTAAATCTACGAACAGGTAGCCGTACGGACGACTTGTCGCCCCCTGAAACGCCTGCATGAAATGGTCGATGTTCTGAGGATAAATTCGACTACCAAACACACGGATTTGTGCTCTGTCGATGGGATTGGAGAATAAAACAAAGTATTGGCAGTTCAAGGTAATATCTCTGGACGCCTTCCCTTGAGGAAAGAGATTCTGGGTCAAATAGATGACGGACAGATTCCGATGATGGGATCCTTTAGTAAACAAGTCGGCGACGTGTGAGTTGTCCTTGGCCGCACTCATCAGATCATCTAGCACTACCACGTTGGTCTGCTCGGGGTCAAAGTAATACGGTTCGTTTATGTCGTGAGGAATCCCTGGGACGAAGCTCACATTCTGTAACCTGGTAGTTTCGTAGGCGGGCTGCCATTGGCTATAACACCAAACAACACGTGTCGGAGCTGGGGTTGCCACACCTTCCTCTAAGAACTTCATCACCCAGGACGTCTTTCCACATGCCGTAGGGCCGCTCACCGTCATCGTATAGGGATGCTCTACTGCTCTTGTTGGACCTATAGAGGGACTCGGCGGTGTCTTGGTTGTGTTTGCATCGAATGTGCCTGAGCATGCTATCGCGACGAGAGAAGGTTCTCTGACAGAACGTACACGTACACGACATGTTCATCAGTCGACCAATACAGATGAACTGATGAGGGACACATGTTCATTCCTATATTTACAGACACTACCACCACCACACACACACCACCACCAACACCACCAACACCATCACCACCAACACCACCACCGGGCGTTGACGGGCGTCAACGCCCGGTGGTGGTGGTAGCCCCCGTGTGGCAGAGCTCTTGGATCGGAGCTCTCGGAGCTCAAAGCTTGTGGAGATCAAAGCCCGGAAATAACGTCATCGTAGGCATGCACGTGTACCTATGGTGCACCCTATTCCCTACGGGATTTAGGGTACAGGGTGCACCATAGGTACACGCGCATACCTACGATGACGTTATTTCCGGGCTTTGATCTCCACAAGCTTTGAGCTCCGAGAGCTCCGATCCAAGAGCTCTGCCATACGGGGGCTACCACCACCACCGGGCGTGGACGCCCGTCAACGCCCGGTGGTGGTGTTGGTGGTGGTGTTGGTGGTGTTGGTGTTGGTGGTGTTGGTGGTGGTGTGTGTGTGTGGTGGTGGTAGTGTCTGTAAATATAGGAATGAACATGTGTCCCTCATCAGTTCATCTGTATTGGTCGACTGATGAACATGTCGTGTACGTGTACATTCTGTCAGAGAACCTTCTCTCGTCGCGATAGCATGCTCAGGCACATTCCATGCAAACACAACCAAGAGACACCGCCGAGTCCCTCTATAGGTCCAACAAGAGCAGTAGAGCATCCCTATACGATGACGGTGAGAGGCCCTACGGCATGTGGAAAGAGGCAGGTGTGGCAACCCCAGCTCCGACACGTGTGATTTGGTGTTATAGCCAATGGCAGCCCGCCTACGAAACTACAAGGTTACAGAATGTGAGCTTCGTCCCAGGTATTCCCCACGACATAAACGAACCATATTACTTTGACCCCGAGCAGACCAACGTGGTAGTGCTAGATGATCTGATGAGTGCGGCCAAGGACAATTCACACGTCGCCGACTTGTTTACTAAAGGATCTCATCATCGGAATCTGTCCGTCATCTATTTGACCCAGAATCTCTTTCCTCAAGAGAAGGCGTCCAGAGATATTGCCTTGAACTGCCAATACTTTGTTTTGTTCTCCAATCCCATCGACAGAGCACAAATCCGTGTGTTTGGTAGTCGAATTTATCCTCAGAACATCGACCATTTCATGCAGGCGTTTCAGGGGGCGACAAGTCGTCCGTACGGCTACCTGTTCGTAGATTTAAAGGCCCATACTCCCGAAGATCGTCGGCTGACGACCCACCTGTTACCCGGTGAGGAATCACCACAACGGCATGTACCCCTACACCATCCGCCGAGTCCACTCCTGGCAGAGCAGCAGCAGCAGCCCACTCCCATACAGCGGGTCCGCTTCATACCATCAGTCCCGGAATATCACCCAATCGTGAAGGCCCAACCCGTACCCGTACAAGGGAATGAACATAATGTGAACACGAGGCTATGGAAGGATTTGTTCAAAGAAAGTATGGACGCCGAGCTGGGCGAGACGTTGAGGGCCACAGAAAACAAGTTTCAACACAAAGGATATTCGAAAAAAGAAGCTGCAATTTTAGCCCATAACAGATTGGCACCCAGACTACGACGGGCTTTACGTCAGCAGTATGTCGACCTCGTGACCCATATGAAATTGTTGGACAAGGACCATATGGAAATCGAAAGAACAGCGTCGATGCTGAAAACCTCGGGCATGAACTGGAAAGCGGCGTATGTCAGAGCAATAGGACAAAAGCAACATTTGTTTGAACGCATCATTAAACGCCGTTAAAGCGTTAAGAAAGTGTGTTGAAGCGTTGAGACGAGCGTTAAGGCGTATATATAGGGCGTTAAGGCGTAACAGTGGGCGTTGGTGGGCGTTACTGTCTATGAAAGCGAGTGTATTCCCAAAACACCCACAGTCAACATGGCTTATACTTGTTCTGAGTGTGAACGCACGTTCACCAGACATTACGATATGATGCGACACCAGAAAAATATACATTGGACTGAAGACGCCGAGGAGTCCGTTGAGGCAGATGCTGATACAGAGATTGATGAGAGTGCATCGACTGATACCGAATCCAAGATTGCTGACAGTCTATCTACTGATATGGAGAGCTTGACCTCAGCTAGTCAGCCCCCATCCCAGGAAAGTGAGGCAGAACCTACCTTCTGGGATCGTATTGTGACAGCAGCTATCAATACTCACGCTGAAGCGATCGAGGACGCGGGACAGGATAACTTACAACAGGCGTACACCGAAATGCGGCCCCGCATCAGAAAAACAGCCATGGCGATCTATGAAGAGTATACCTTACTACCGCTTGAAATGAAAGGGGACCCCACGCACAGATCCATCATGAAGACCAAGCGTCACTTGGAAGAGGATATGGGGCTACCACCCACCGAGGCCCTGGAAAATGCGATAAGAATGCGCAAACAACTGTTTCAGGATATGCTGCCCAACGAATATCCAGGCCTGACCGACGCCGATTAGAACAACGGCTGAGAGCGAACAGGGCCGAAGATGGAATTTTCTTAAGGACGGATTCTGATTGGACAAGTGCAGCCGAGAATACATCTAACGGGCAAGAACGAATATGGCAGGACCAAATGGCGGTCTCTGATTGGACAAGAGTCTTTCTTGAATTGTAAACATACCCAACGCGGCTCCTCCAGCGTGGGTATGTTATTATGGAGGGGAAAATAAACTATATGAAAAAAACTTGTTGTTGTTGTTGTTGTTCTCTCATGTGTCATCCTTGTTGTTGTTGTTTTCTCTCTCCGGTCTATATCATGGCGTCAAGGCGCTATGCTAGCGCGTTAAGGCGTAACTACGAGCGTTGATGGGCGTCACTGCATTTCCAATATATTAATGACAATTCCATGAAAATCAGAGCTTTTGGGCTAATTCACCAGGGCGTTGAAGCGTTGAGCTTGGCGTTGGCGGGCGTTGCTCAAAATTCCCTGTTTGCGCATGCGCAGAATGGTGACAACGGCCGAGACACTAGTCCAGGCGGGTGCCCCCTCATCTGCGCTTCACATTGATACCTCATATCGGACATCTAGGGGCTTACCTAGACCCCAAAACGTCTATTTCCATACCCTTTTCCCACAATTCCCTCTCTGCGCATGCGCAGAATGGTGACAACGGCCGAGACACTAGGCCAGGCAGATGCCCCTTCACATAAGCTTCACTTTGATACCTCACTCGACCCAATCGACCCATTAGGGGCTTCCCTAGATCCCAAAACGTCTATTTCCATACCCTTGGTCCACCGCGCATGCGCAGAATGGCGGATGCCCCCTCATGTGTCCTTCACATCGATACCTCACTCGACTCAATCGGACCATTAGGGGCTTCCCTAGATCCCAAAACGTCTATTTCCATACCCTTTTCCCACAATTCCCTGTCTGCGCATGCGCAGAATGGTGACAACGGCCAAGCACACAGTTCAGTCAGATGCCCCCTCATGTGTGCTTCACATGGATACCTCATATGACTCCATCGGACGATGAGTGGCTCCCCTAGACCCTAAAACATATATTTGCATACCCATTTCCCAAAATTCCCTGTTTGCGCATGCGCAGAATGGAGAAAACGACCGAGCCACTAGTCCAGGTGGATGCCCCCTCATGTGTGCTTCACATGGATACCTCATACAACTCCATCGACCCATTAGGGGCTCCCCTAGACCCTAAAACGTCTATTTCCATACCCTTTGGCCACCGCGCATGCGCAGAATGACGCTATTTCAGCCCATCAGATGTCCCCTCACATAAGCTTCACATTGATACCTCATATGACCCTATCGGACCATTAGGGGCTCCCCTAGCTCCAAAACGTCTATTTCCATACCCTTGGTCCACCGCGCATGCGCAGAATGACGATATTTCAACCCCACACCCAGCCCATCAGATGCCCCCTGACCTAAGCTTCACAATGATACCTCATACAACCCCATCGGATATCCCATACCCCATACAAGCATTTTCCCGTATAGATTTAATATGCCAATGTTCGAATCAGGGGAGAAAACCATCACTATGACCAAAAATCACAAAAGTCCATCAAGAGTTAACTCCCCTTTGGAACTCTTCTGGGCTGGAGGTAGTATGACCAAGTACCCCCTTCAAGTTTACCCGGGGGAACTCAAAACTTGGCACACAGCCAAGGCTGATGCAATCCATAACCACAACGCCACCTACCGCCACCAAGAGTTACCGCCCCCGGCAAAATGAGACCTTTTTTGCTTGCTCTATACTACTTATGTCAATGATATAGCCAATGCATCTGATCTACTACAGATAATTCTTTTTGCCGACGATACTAGCGTCGTATATTCATCGAAAAATCTTGATGAAACAGTCAAAACTATGTCTCTGGAACTAGAAAATCTCTATCTATGGTTCTGTCAAAACTATGTCTCTGGAACTAGAAAATCTCTATCTATGGTTTTGTCAAAACTATGTCTCTGGAACTAGAAAATCTCTATCTATGGTTCTGTGCTAATCGTTTATCTCTCAATATCGACAAAACTAAATACATGATAATCGAGCCTAATAATAGAGTACGACGTAGATGCTTAACAACATTGTCTATATCAGGTCACGAGATCGAACTGGTCAATACATTTAAATTTCTTGGGATATTTTTAAATAATAAATTAAACTGGACAAATCATATAGACTATATTTGTCAAAAAGTTGCCAGGAATGCAGGTATTATAAATCATGTAAAACACTCGGTGAACAAGAAAATACTGTTTTTCTTATACTATTCTTTGATTTATCCCTATTTGACATACTGTAATATCCTATGGGGTAATACGTATGTAACACACTTAAACCCACTCACTGTACTCCAGAAGCGTGTTATCCGAATCTATCTCTTACCTTTGTCCATAAATGCCTGCTTCATCCTGAAACTACACCTATCCCATTTCACAATTATTTCACAAGATTAACTGCAATCCATAACTACGGAACTAGGAGTCAGCAGCTAAATCTATATAGGCCTCTATACTCATCCAACTTATCATTTTATACAATAAAATTAATGGGACCACGGGAATGGAACAAGCTACCCGCGCCTCTAAAAACCATTATGTCAACTTCCTTGTTTAAATCAAGACTTAAAACCAATTTAGTTGAATCACTATAACCCGTTTCCACGTTTTAATGTTTCACTATAATTCAGTATAGTCTTCATTTAGCACCAACTGCCCGTGTCATGGATATGAATATATATACATATCAACCAATAATCGCCGTGCTAAGCGATATTTGGACGATTTGAAATCCGTCGATTGTTATATTGCCATGTATGAACTTGTTTAATGTTAGATATACTGTCGCTTAGACTACAGTATCCAAGTCAATATTACATGTGTGTATAAATAGCCGTAATTAAACCAGTTGACTTCGTCATGATTTTTTAACAATATTATATTTGCCGCACACAAAGGCAGTTTCGCTGCATTTATTTACTGTATATACATATATATACAACCAATTACTAATTTTATATCTCAGATCAACTTAACTTTACTTTTCTTGGGATAGAACAAGCCCCTTCGGGTTTTATTCCCGCCGCATTTAATATGTTTACCTTTGTAAATCAACTGTGTAATTGGTGAATAGAATTTCATTCATTCATTCAGAGAATATCCGCGTCCATAATCCAAAGACCTATTCCATATTCCATATAACAGTATTAGCACCAAATTCAAAAAGACAATCATAGTATGCATAAACATAGGCTTGTTTCCTACCAGAGAGAAGCGGTCAACAGTTTTCATTGATGCCGGCAAGACATCATGATGTTCCAAAAATATCAAATCCGTATCGCTGATCAGTATTCTTAATCCAAAATATTCGTTGTAAAGGCGTCATCTAAAGAATGATGTATCTCAGTCACGCTTTGATTGTGACTGTTCATATGAGTACCATGAAGATCTTGAAGTACATGGGTTCATACGGCCCCTAGCCCCGGGTTAAGCGGAATTAGACACAAGTTACGAAACGTAACGCTACGCTCGTATTTTGCTATCAGCATGCGATATGTATCGCCAAATTTGAGAAACTTTGAGTGGAGGCGCTTGGTGGTGTAGCCCTGTTTTATAAGTTTCTGCAACAATGTTTTGTGACGTTGATTAAAATCGTCACATTTAACACAGGATCTAGCAAATGCTACTGGCGTGATATGTATACGCCATATGCAGGTCCCACTGGAATATTACTGTCCAGAAAGGGATGGTTTACGATGTCGAAATTGTAATCATCTCTTAGACTGTAGACTAGAACAGTACCGTACCGTTTGTGATACTGTAGACTTTAACAGTACCGTACTGTTGGCAAGACTGTAGACTATAACAGCACGGTACCGCTTGTAAGACTGAAGACTAGAACAGTACCGTACTGTTGGTATTAAAGACTGTAGACTAGAACAGTACAGTACAGTTGGTAAGACTGTAGACTAGAACAGTACCGTACCGTTTGTGAGACTGTAGACTAGAGCAGTGCCGTACCGTTTGAGAGACTGTAGCCTAGAACAGTATGGTACTGTTTGTAAGACTGTAGACTATAACAGCACGGTACCGCTTGTAAGACTGAAGACTAGAACAGTACCGTACTGTTGGTAAGACTGTAGACTAGAACAGTACCATGCCGTTTGTGAGACTGTAGACTAGAACAGTACCGTACCGTTTGAGAGACTGTAGCCTAGAACAGTATCGTACTGTTTGTAAGACTGTAGACTATAACAGCACGGTACCGCTTGTAAGACTGAAGACTAGAACAGTACCGTACTGTTGGTAAGACTGTAGACTAGAACAGTACCGTACCGTTTGAGAGACTGTAGACTAGAACAGTACCGTACCGTTTTTGAGACTGTAGACTAGAACAGTACAGTACTGTTTGTAAGAATGAAGACTATAACAGCACGGTACCGCTTGTAAGGCTGTCAACTAGAACAGTACCGTACTGTTGGTAAGACTGTAGACTATAACCGCACGGTACCGCTTGTAAGACTGTAGACTAAAACAGTACCGTGCCGTTTGTGAGACTGTAGACTAGAACAGTACCGTACCGTTTGAGAGACTGTAGCCTAGAACAGTATGGTACTGTTTGTAAGACTGTAGACTATAACAGCGCGGTACCGCTTGTAAGATTGTAGACTAGAACAGTACCGTACTGTTGGAAAGACTGTAGACTATAACAGCACCGTACCGCTTGTAAGACTGAAGACTAGAACAGTACCGTACTGTTGGTAAGACTGTAGACTAGAACAGTACAGTACAGTTGGTAAGACTGTAGACTAGAACAGTACCGTACCGTTTGTGAGACTGTAGACTAGAACAGTACCGTACCGTTTGAGAGACTGTAGCCTAGAACAGTATGGTACTGTTTGTAAGACTGTAGACTATAACAGCACGGTACCGCTTGTAAGACTGAAGACTAGAACAGTACCGTACTGTTGGTAAGACTGTAGACTAGAACAGTACCGTACCGTTTGTGAGACTGTAGACTAGAACAGTACCGTACCGTTTGAGAGACTGTAGCCTAGAACAGTATCGTACTGTTTGCAAGGCTGTAGACTATAACAGCACGGTACCGCTTGTAAGACTGTAGACTAGAACAGTACCGTACTGTTGGTAAGACTGTAGACTAGAACAGTACCGTACCGTTTGAGAGACTGTAGACTAGAACAGTACCGTACCGTTTTTGAGACTGTAGACTAGAACAGTACAGTACTGTTTGTAAGAATGAAGACTATAACAGCACGGTACTGCTTGTAAGACTGTAAACTAGAACAGTACCGTACTGTTGGTAAGACTGTAGACTATAACAGCACGGTACCGCTTGTAAGACTGTAGACTAAAACAGTACCGTGCCGTTTGTGAGACTGTAGACTAGAACAGTACCGTACCGTTTGAGAGACTGTAGCCTAGAACAGTATGGTACTGTTTGTAAGACTGTAGACTATAACAGCGCGGTACCGCTTGTAAGACTGTAGACTAGAACAGTACCGTACTGTTGGTAAGACTGTAGACTATAACAGCACCGTACCGCTTGTAAGACTGAAGACTAGAACAGTACCGTACTGTTGGTAAGACTGTAGACTAGAACAGTACCGTACCGTTTTTGAGACTGTAGACTAGAACAGTACAGTACTGTTTGTAAGAATGAAGACTATAACAGCACGGTACCGCTTGTAAGACTGTAGACTAGAGCAGTACCGTACCGTTTGTGAGACTGTAGACTAGAACAGTACCGTACCGTTTGAGAGACTGTAGCCTAGAACAGTATCGTACTGTTTGTAAGGCTGTAGACTATAACAGCACGGTACCGCTTGTAAGACTGTAGACTAGAACAGTACCGTACTGTTGGTAAGACTGTAGACTAGAACAGTACCGTACCGTTTGTGAGACTGTAGACTAGAACAGTACCGTACCGTTTTTGAGACTGTAGACTAGAACAGTACAGTACTGTTTGTAAGAATGAAGAGTATAACAGCACGGTACCGCTTGTAAGACTGTATACTAAAACAGTACCGTGCCGTTTGTAAGATTGTAGACTATAACAGTACCGTACCGTTTGTAAGACTGTAGACTAGAACAGTACTTTACAGTTTGTAAGACTGCACACTAGAACAGTACTGTACAGTTGGCAAGACTCTACACTAGAACAGTACCGTACCATTTGTAAGACTGTAGACTACAAAATTACCGTACAGTTTTGAAGACTGTAGACTAAAACAGTACCGTGCCGTTTGTAAGACTGTAGGACAGTACCGTACCCTTTCCAGCAATGATGTCTAACAGATGCTGCCAGATTTTAGAGGGACATCCAGGCTGTTTTTCGCCGCCATTCGGATAGAAGTCCACATCACCCATAGATAGCTCTGTACCAAAACCTGCAAATGGATTCAGTCACTGAAATTATTATCTATAATTTTGACACATGAACATTCAGTCCAAGGGCAATAAACTTATATGTTTTTTCCGTGCGTTTAGTTTCTACTATATCGGATAAGCGCTCAGAAATGTTTTTCTGTGCGTTTGGTTTTACTTTATCGGATTAGCGCTCAGTATTTTTTTTCCGTGCGTTTGGTTTCTACTTTGTCGGATTAGCGCTCAGTAATGTTTTTCCGTGCGTTTAATTTCCACTTTTTCGGATTAGCGCTCAGTAATGTTTTTCCGTGCGTTTAGTTTCTACTTTATCGGATTAGCGCTCAGTAATGTGGTATGTGAAATGGCATAAAGGAACATGTGTAGTGCCTATACAGTACCACGGCGGAGTGAAACCAAACCAAACTAAAGAAAGGTGTAACGAAATGTAGTACCTTACGAACCAGAAACAGCGAGTCAATACCAGAGATGTCAGCACCGAATAGTCACAGTTAAGTAAGGGTGTCCACAAGGATCTATTTTAACGTTCATAACGTTAGACCGCGGTTCGCAGTTCGTTATTCGGGACCAGTCATTCAGCGACTCATAACAGCGCCCCTATCAGCGCCCCCATCAGCGACCCCTGGCGTCAGATTTGAGATATGAATATGCAAAGATGTAGAGCATGACATTCTCTCTTGCTATACAGTGTTTGGAGTTCGAAGCACTCATAATAAAAAAAATACAGGTTTCCATATCTGAGAAAATAATTGCTGGTCTCGAATAATGAACTGCGAACTGCGAACCGCGGTCTAACTTTATGAATGTTCTATGTTAGGACTTGTTTGTCTGATGGCAATACAGAGGGTAAAATATCCAAATACGATGACGACAACACACTGACTGTCAGTGGTGTAACCAAAGACGAAGTCCGAGAAAGATGCCCAGTGGTTCAGCCATAACATGATGGAAGCAAATCCTTCAAAGCCTCAAGCCATCATGTTCAGAGACAACAATACTTGCAACTTTCACTTAGGCAACTCGGACATTCGAAGTGTGACAGATGTCATACTATAAATATTCACAATCAGAATAATGAGCTATGTCGAAAATCTGGGGCACAGCTAAACGTGCCCAAACCATTATCAAAGCTACTGAACCAACCATCAATAATGACAATCTCAAATCTTTCGACATGTCTCATTTTAATTAGTGTCCACTTCTGTGACATTTGTGTGGACAAACTAACCGTGTTAAGCTGGAAAACAATTCAAAATACTAAAATTTAGAGTTTAAATCTAGTAAACGAAAGTACAGAAATGCAAGCGACCCCTTGTGTTTTCCTTAATAATCACAGCTGATGTTATGGACATGTTGAAAACGAAAGTAACTTTTGTTGACGAGTGCGGTTTACCATCTTAGCTTGCTAAGGGCATTTCACGTTTCACTTAACACTACCCTTAGATTTTCGCTGTGATTCGGCATGTATTTCACACGGCGCCATCTATCTAGAGGGAGATAATCCAGTTCGAAAGTTGTTCCCAAAGCATGAGGTCAAATGTCGGCCCCATTTAAACGAGCCAATGAAATTATCTGTATTCAAATATTTCTAAGACATGCAAACATGTCAGTTTCACGAGGCGCAAGACTAGGGGAGTCTACGCGAGGCCAAAACGAAGTTGTGCGAATTAGCTATTTTATTTCTCACTCTAGTGGAGCATGCTTCTTTGTTTATCTTAAGAAAAATCATATTGGTTTGGTTTGGTTTGGTTTGATTGGGCACTCCATGGTATTACAATGGGCACAAACGGCCTAACATATTTGAAAACAAAATAAAATCGGCGGCAGACCACAGGAAAATGATATGCTTTTTATTTTGTGATGGGGGCACTTCGAGGCCCACCATGGGATCATTTCAATCGATCGCTTTCTGGAGGTGTGTCTTCGTTGTATGAATGTGATTGCACCGATGTCGGATGTAACGGGACCAGTCGGATGTGACCATTTGGAAAACGCCCTATTACACGCAGATAGCACCCGTTACCGCATGGCTACGAGCAGAAGTTTCTACGTATGATCGTGCCATGCGTTCGGATGATGGCGGTTTACCTACCTGTGTGAATTCAACACAGGAGCTTTCCAAGAATGAACTACGGTGATCCCGAAGACAGACAATGCCTCGAAAACCCGGTGAAACGACCTCAAACGATCAGTTGAAACTGTGACAGAGCCATAGTAAGCCAGCTCTCGGCTCGTTCGCTAATAGAAGAATTTGGCGGTTGACATTTACAGGTTAAGTCTGTTCCGAATTATGGTTCAGGCCTCCACAGTCATATTTTCCCAGCGAGGTCTAGATACGATGATCGGGGAGTGCTAAATTATGACCTTGGAAAAAACCCTGTGACGGATAATGCTTGTGGAGAATTTACTACCTCACACCCAAAAGAGCGGCACTGTCTCGGTAAAAACAATAGAGGGCGCTGCTATTTTAGAAGACTGTGTCTACCTTTATAGGCAGAAGAGAGGAGGGCCTATATAAAGACTCGTTCCCGCCGAAACGACGCAGTTGTACAGAAATTCCAAGTGAAAGCATCGCAAAAATATTGGGAGAAGAATATTACCAAAAAAAACTCCGCCGAACCGGAGAAGAGCCGCAACCAGGTCATGGAATTAATTGTACAGAAGGGCGCTGCCGGGTCGGAGAGAGCCGCCGCCGAATTTAATAGCATAGGAGTCCGGGCTACGTTTATTTTAATCCTACCCTGGAAATTAGAGTATAGACACCTAGAGTCGACAGCGTGTCCATAATATAACTTCACCTCTACCTGTTTCGACCATATCGCACATTCGTGTGGGTTTAGCTCTGGAGATTATAGTATTCAAAATAGCTGTAGCCGGTAGGGAACTGTGGTATTGGCCTCGGCCGATATAACTTTCCTGTGAAGAGGCTGCAGTTTTACTGTATTAATCATCGATCTTGGATAAACAATTATCCATGCACACATTTACTTATACACACAACTCACAGGCTTAAGGCTGGGGGTTGAAATACATTCACGCTTACACTCACAAGTCACATGCTTAAGGTTAGGGCTTGATATTCATACATATTACCAATACTGGGTGATCACAGACTTAAGGCTAGGGTCTATCTGTTCACACACCCACATACACACAGTCTCTCATAACCCTGTATATAGGTTATATAATCCCCTGCCAATCATAGATTGTTCCATACAGTAGTGGGAAAAGCGGGGTTCTAGACCAAGTGCCTGCCCATCCACCATATCACCAGATCCTGTGTGGGCTTTGAAGCCGTGAGTAGTATAGAAAAATGATTTAAAGGCTCATTGACCTCATTATTCGTTCCCCCGGGTAAAATTTGAGGTGGAACTTGATCACGTGACGATCATGTGATCGTTGGGGAGGAAAACTACATCCAGCACAGAAGAGTTCCAATCTAGGGGGAGGTAACTCTGGGTGACTATAGTTCCGGCAAATGGCCCCTGGGCATGTATTCCTCCGCGGTGATGCGGTCGGGGGAAAAAGCTTCCGCGGAGAAAAAGTAGTTCCCAGACTTCAAATACGCTGCATGGTCCGATTGGGTCGAGTGAGGTATCAAAGTGAAGCATTCGTGAAGGGGCATCCAGTCATGGGTGGGTGCATGTAAAATTAGGATTTTTTCCCGAAACTATAAAAAGCGGAACACGGACTTTACCCCTAAAATAGGGGAAAACACCTATCAACCCTAGCCAAAAGGGCTAATATCGGTCCCCGGGCTTATTGGGACCTGCTTATCGAGTCAATGGGGTGGATGCATGTAAAATTAGGATTTTTTCCCGAAACTATAAAAAGCGGAACACGGACTTTACCCCTAAAATAGGGGGAAACCCCTATCAACCCTAGCCAAAAGGGCTAATATCGGTCCCCGGGCTTATCGGGGCCTGCCTATCAAGTCAATGGGGTGAGTGCATGTAAAATTAGGATTTTCCCCCGAAACTATAAAAAGCGGAATACGGACTTTATCCCTAAAATAGGGGAAAACCCCTATCAACCCTAGCCAAAAGGGCTAATATCGGTCTCCGGGCTTATTGGGGCCTGCCTATCCAGTCAATGGGGTGGGTGCATGTAAAATTAGGATTGCTTTCCGAAAATATAAAAAGCGGAACTCGGACTTTACCCCTACAATAGGGGTCTGTATTATACAATATAAGGGAAAATGCCTGTATGGGGGGAGGTGTGGTCAAAAAAAATTGTGGGCTTTACTATGGCTTGTGGGGTCTCGTTTTTCTCGTCTCGCCGAGAAAAACACAATGGGAGGGGTCCCGGAGCGAATCGGTGAAAGTTTTGGAAAAAGTCACCGAGGTCTGTATATAGGCCTATAGACTGGCTATGGGGGTATAGGTCCAACCTGGAAAATTCACACACGTTCATTGTGATATGGGTTGTTTTGTCTTGTTTTTCACGTCTCGTCATTTAGAACACGATGGGAAGGGTCTCGGAGCGCAACGGTAAATTTTTTGGAAAAGTACCATATAGCCCATATAGTCCCATACTGGCTATATGGGGGTATAGGTTCAACCTGGGAAATTCACACACGTTCATTGTGATATGGGTTGCTTGGATTTGTTTTTCACGTCTAGTCATTTAGAACACGATGGGAAGGGTCTCGGAGCGCAACGGTGAATTTTTTGGAAAAGTACCATATAGCCCATATAGTCCCATACTGGCTATATGGGGGTTATAGGTTCAACCTTGGAAATTCACACACGTTCATTGCGATATGGGCTGTTTGGATTTGTTTTTCACGTCTCGTCATTTAGAACACGATGGGAAGGGTCCCGGAGCGAATCGGTGAAATTTTTGGAAAAAGTCACCGAGGTCTGTATAGGCCTATAGGCTGGCTATGGGGGGTATAGGTCCAACCTGGAAAATTCACACACGTTCATTGTGATATGGGCTGTTTGGATTTGTTTTTCACGTCTCGTCATTTAGAACACGATGCGAAGGGTCCCGGAGCGAAACGGTGAAATTTTTGGAAAAGTTCACCGAGGCCTGGGTAGGCCCATAGGCCAATACTGCATGGCTATGGGGGTATAGGCCCATACGGGGTGGACGTTTTGGGGTCTAGGTGAGCCCCTAATGATCCTATGATGTCGTATGAGGTCTTATTTTGAAGCTCTCGTGAAGCAGCATCCGACTGAACTAATGGTTCGTCCGTTTTCAATAGTCTGGGCATGCGCAGTCTGGCCGTAGTATAGAAAGCAGGCATTTTGGGGGGTATGTGGGTGTGTTTTTGGGGTAGAGATGGACCGCTATGGGTCCGAATGGGTCGTGGAAGGTGTCAAAGTGAAGCTTGTGTGGGTTAGAGTCAGAATGGTGTGTTTTTAAGTGCAAGTCGCGTGAATCTGTGCATGCGCAGTTGGTTGTAGTAAGTAAAGTGGCCATTTTGGGGCAGTACAGGAAGGTATTTGGGATCGAGATGGACCATCCTTGGTCCGAATGCGTCCTGGAAGGTGTCATCTTGTAGCTCTCGGGGTGTAGACCCAGATTTGAGGGCTGCCCACGTCACCTGTGACGTCATCGGTGACGTCATCAGTACGAGTAGTAGCGAAAGTGGGCATTTTGGGGCAGTGAAGGAAGGTATTTGGGGTAGAGAGGGACCATCTTTGGTCCGAATGTGTCTAGGGAAGCGTCATGTTGTAGCTCTCGGGGTGTACCTCCCGATTTGAGGGATGTCCGCGTCACCTGTGACGTCATTGGTGACGTCATCAGTACGAGTAGTAGCGAAAGTGGGCATTTCAGGGCAGTACAGGAAGGTATTTGGGGTAGAGGTGCTCCATCCTCAGTCCGAATGCGACGTGTGGGGTGTCATCTTGTAGTTCTCGGGGTGCAGACCCCGATTTGAGGGCTGTCCACAGCATCTGTGACGTCATTGGTGACGTCATCAGTAGGAGTAGTAGCGAAAGTGAGCATTTTGGGGCAGTGAAGGATGTTATTTGGTGTAGAGATGGACCATCCGCGGTGCGAATGCGTCATGGGAGGTGTCATCTTGTAGTTCTCGGGGTGTAGACCCCGATTTGAGGGATATCCATAGCATCTGCGACGTCATTGGTGACGTCATCAGTACGAGTAGTAGCGAAAGTGGGCATTTTTTAGCAGTGAAGGATGTTATTTGGTGTAGAGATGGACCATCCACGGTGCGAATGCGTCGTGTGAGGTGTCATCTTGTAGCAACGCCCACCAACGCCATTCTTAATGCTTCAACGCCCTGGTGAAATAGCTCAGAAGCCCTGATATTCCATTGAATTGTCACTAATTCTTCGAAATGCAGTGACGCCCGTCAACGCCCGTCGTTACACCTTAACATTCCAACATAACGCCATGATATAGACCGGAGAGAGAACAACAACAGCAACAACAACAAGGATGACACATGAGAGAACAACAACAACAAGAAGTTTTTTTTCATATAGTTTATTCTCCCCAATGTTACATCATACCCACGCTGGGGGAGCCGCGTTGTGTATATTTACAATTCAAGAAGATTCTTGTCCAATCAGAGGCCACCATTTGCATCTGTCATATTCCTTCCTGTCCGTTAGATGTATTCTTGTCCAATGAGAAGTCTCCATTTCAGAAAGTTTCATCTTCGGCCATGTTCGCTTGAACCGTTTATTCTAATCATCGTCGGGCAGGCCAGGATACCGTTGAGGCCACATATCCTCAGATAGTTGTTTGTGCATTCTGAGTATCTATCAGTGCATGGGTGAATACATTCATCCGATGGGAAGATTCCGTAATTTTGTCACGAAGAACGTAACATTGGTGACCCTCTCTACAACCCACTTGGTGTTGGGGCGCTGTTGATAGGCCCATTCCAAGACATCCAATTGGTCCACTTGGTCCAGCACGGGCTCTAGCGACGCCCGGTTAATGATGGTAAACGGTTGGTCAAATACCTGGGTGTTACTGCTCGGGTAAAAATATCGGACTTGGTCCGTCTCCTTATGCTGCAGCACATAGCCAAACGCCAGATTCAATTTGAAGGACGTAGCTTGGTCATTGAAGATGGCTTCCACGTAGCTGCGTAGACGGGCGAGGTTGGTCAGTCGAAAATTGTAGATATCTTGAATAGGGCGATGACGGTGGAAACAGTGCCGTATCACGGGCCAATGGCGCTGATAGATGTCACTCACTGGATGATCTTCGGGTAAGAGATCGCTGGGAACATCCACCGCATCTTCCAGAAAATGTTTGTTGTTGTCAGGCGTATGACTGGGAACAGTAACGCTAGGGACTGGCTGGATATCCAGGCCCTCCTGGACTGTGGGTATAGGCGGGCTCTTCGTCATCGCATCACCAGTGGCGTTCGTCTCCCCGGGTTCATCTTCACTGGGTCTGACCTTCCGCGGCTCCTCTTTAGTGGAAAGTTGTCGCCCAAACCGTGGAGACGGGGCATGAATCAAACGTTGGTGCTGTCTTAACCGACTGGGTCGTTTGAAGAGTCGACCACAATCGTTACATTGTACCGTCGCACCCTCGTGGAGTGCCCTCTCATGGCGCAGTAAATTATCCTCCCGATTGAATGGCCGTGCGCAGATTATACAAGTATACCATGCATAGTTGTGGGTGGTAGCGTCATGACGTCGTAAACTTTCTATACGAGTAAACAGCTTCTGGGAAGTTGTGCAAGTGAACATCTTGGTGGTTGACAGAGTGTCTGATGAAACGGTCAGGCCGTTTCCCTTTTATAGCAAGCTAGCTGTTGATCTATTTTTAGCACACTCAATTCAACTACCCCAAGTCGAGGACCGAGATGTACTGGTGTACGACTGAGCCGCATTGCGCGCACGCGCGCGCGTGTGTGTGTGTATGTGTGGGCAGTGGTTTTACATCCGGGACCTTGTCAACTTCCGGGTTTCCCAGTGGGTTCTTCCATCCGGGCACTGTGGTTTTACATCCGGGTCTTCATCTTACATCCGGGTGTTTCCATGTTTACTGTCACGTGACCGGAACCGGAAATTGTCACAAGACGGGTGGGACCCACTTGTGTCTGTGTGTATGTGTGTGTGTGTGCTTGCGTATGAGTGTACGCGTGTGGGTGTGTGTTTGTGCGTGTGCGTGCATGTGCGTGTGCGTGTTTATGCGTCTGTGAGTAAGTGTGTCTGTGCTTGCGTGTTTGTGTGCTTGCGTGTGCGTGCGTGTGTATGCATCTGTGTGTTTGCGTCTGTGTTTGTGTTTGCTTGCGTGTACGCGAGTGTGTGTGTGTGCGTGTGTGTGTGTGTATGAGTATGTGTATGTGTGTATGCGTCTGTGTGTATATGTGTATCGTGTGTGTGCGTGTGTATGCGTGTGTATGCATGTGTGTGTATGTCTCTTTGTGTATGTGTGTCTGTGTGCTTGCGAGTGTGTGTACGCATGTGTGTATGCGTGTGTGTATGCGTGCCTGTGTATATGCACCTGTGTATGCGTGTGTGCGTGTGTGTATGCATGTGTGTTTATGCATGTGTGTGTGTGTGTATGCGTGTATGCGTGTGTGTGTATTCGTGTGTGTGTGTGTGTGTGCGTGTGTGTATGCATGCGTGTACGCGTGTGTGTGTATGCGTCTGTGTGCATACGTGTGTGTGTGTGTGTGTGTGGATGCGTGTGTGTGTACGTGTGTGGGTGTGTGTGTGCGTGTGCGTGTGTGTGTATGCATGTGTGTGTGTATACGTCTGTGTGTAGGTGTGTGTGTGTGTCGCCGTGTGCCATGATACAGACAGATGACAGGAAGAAAGATCTACACGTTCACAAGTGTTCCTATAGTCCTGAAGTAACCTTTGACCCCTGCGCTGCTCCGAAGTGACGTCATCGTATGCAGGCACACACACACACATACCTGATGCACCCTGTACCCTATGACGCTCATGGACCAATACAATACCCTCTCTACCCCAGCAGCACCACCACCACCACCACGCGACGTGACCGGAACTGACCTTTGACCCTGCGCGCGCTAACAATACCGGATAAAAATTGCGCGCAGGGTCAAAGGTCAGTTCCGGTCACGTCGCGTGGTGGTGGTGGTGCTGCTGGGGTAGAGAGGGTTTTGTATTGGTCCATGAACGTCATAGGGTACAGGATGCATCAGACATGTGTGTGTGTGTGTGCCTGCGCACGATGACGTCACTTCGGAGCAGCGCAGGGGTCAAAGGTTACTTCCGGACTATAGGAACACTTGTGAACGTGTAGATCTTTCTTCCTGTCATCTGTCTGTATCATGGCACACGGCGACACACACACACCTACACACAGACGTATACACACACATGCATACACACACACGCACACACATACACGCATACACACACACACACATGCATACACACACATGCATACACACTCCTATGCCCACATACGTTCCTTATTAGGTGTGTGTTTATAATTGTGCAACATTGTAGCGATCGTGGTGCAACATTGTAGCGATCGTCAACAATGTTTGCAATAATGTTGCAACAATGTTTTTGTTGTTGACGAACGCTCTTGTCGTAACAATGTTGCATAGTAACCTCGTCAAAAAAGACACTTTTTTAATCAAAAACTGTTTTAGAAACATCGTTTCTTATAGAAGAAACTTCTTTAAAAACATCGTTTCTTATAGAGAATTTGCAAATTTAAAATGACATTCTTAGTTGGAGTTCGATTATTTCAAAAGATTTTATCCTTATTAGGTCTCCAGAAAGTACTTGATAGGGAATAGATTGCACGTTAAAGTACTTGATAAGGATACATTCGTGTACCCACATATACAAACCCACGCAAGCACACGTGCACACACACACACAAACACACACACACAGACGCATAACCACACATGCATACAGACACAAACACATGCACACACACACACGAACACACACACGCACTCATACACACACACACACACGCACAGACACACACACTCGCGTACACGCAAGCAAACACAAACACACAGACGCAAACACACAGATGCATACACACGCACGCACACGCAAGCACACACACACGCAAGCACAGACACACTTAATCACAGACGCATAAACACGCACAGCCACGCACACGCACAAACACACACCCACACGCGTACACTCATACGCAAGCACACACACACACATAAACACAGACGCATGTGGGTCCCACCCGTCTTGTGACAACTTCCGGTTCCGGTCACGTGACAGTAAACATGGAAACACCCGGTTGTAAGATGAAGACCCGGATGTAAAACCACAGTGCCCGGGTGGAAGAACCCACTGGGAAACCCGGAAGTTGACAAGGTCCCGGATGTAAAACCACTGCCCACACATACACACACACACGCGCGCGCGCATGCGCAATGCGGCTCAGTCGTACACCAGTACATCTCGGTCCTCGACTTGGGGTAGTTGAATTGAGTGTGCTAAAAATAGATCAACAGCTAGCTTGCTATAAAAGGGAAACGGCCTGACCGTTTCATCAGACACTCTGTCAACCACCAAGATGTTCACTTGCACAACTTGCCAGAAGCAGTTTACTCGTATAGAAAGTTTACGACGTCATGAGGCTACCACCCACAACGATGCATGGTATACTTGTATAATCTGCGCACGGCCATTCAATCGGGAGGATAATTTACTGCGCCATGAGAGGGCACTCCACGAGGGTGCGACGGTACAATGTAACGATTGTGGTCGACTCTTCAAACGACCCAGTCGGTTAAGACAGCACCAACGTTTGATTCATGCCCCGTCTCTACGGTTTGGGCGACAACTTTCCACTAAAGAGGAGCTGCGGAAGGTCAGACCCAGTGAAGATGAACCCGGGGAGACGAACGCCACTGGTGATGCGATGACGAAGAGCCCGCCTATACCCACAGTCCAGGAGGGCCTGGATATCCAGCCGGTCCCTAGCGTTACTGTTCCCAGTCATACGCCTGACAACAACGAACATTTTCTGGAAGATGCGGTGGATGTTCCCAGCGATCTCTTACCCGAAGATCATCCAGTGAGTGACATCTATCAGCGCCATTGGCCCATGATACGGCACTGTTTCCACCGTCACCGCCCTATTCAAGATATCTACAATTTTCGACTGACCAACCTCGCCCGTCTACGCAGCTACGTGGAAGCCATCTTCAATGACCAATCTACGTCCTTCAAATTGAATCTGGCGTTTGGCTATGTGCTGCAGCATAAAGAGACAGACCAAGTCCGATACTTTTACCCGAGCAGTAACACTCAGGTATTTGACCAACCGTTTACCATCATTAACCGGGCGTCGCTAGAGCCCGTGCTGGACCAAGTGGACCAATTGGATGTCTTGGAATGGGCCTATCAACAGCGCCCCAACACCAAGTGGGTCGTAGAGAGGGTCACCAATGTTACGTTCTTCGTGACAAAATTACGGGATCTTCCCATCGGATGAATGTATTCACCCATGCACTGATAGATACTCAGAATGCACAAACAACTATCTGAGGATATGTGGCCTCAACGGTATCCTGGCCTGTCCGACGATGATTAGAATAAACGGTTCAGAGCGAACATGGCCGAAGATGGAACTTTCTGAAATGGAGACTTCTCATTGGACAAGAATACATCTAACGGACAGGAACGAATATGACAGATGCAAATGGTGGCCTCTGATTGAACAAGAATCTTCTTGAATTGTAAATATACCCAACGCGGCTCCCCCAGCGTGGGTATGATGTAACATTGGGGAGAATAAACTATATGAAAAAAAACTTCTTGTTGTTGTTCTCTCATGTGTCATCCTTGTTGTTGTTGCTGTTGTTGTTCTCTCTCCGGTCTATATCATGGCGTTATGTTGGAGTGTTAAGTTGTAACGACGGGCGTTGACGGGCGTCACTGCATTTCGAAGAATTAGTGACAATTCCATGGAATATCAGAGCTTCTGAGCTATTTCACCAGGGCGTTGAAGCATTAAGAATGGCGTTGGTGGGCGTTGCTACAAGATGACACCTCACACGACGCATTCGCACCGCGGATGGTCCATCTCTACACCAAATAACATCCTTCACTGCTAAAAAATGCCCACTTTCGCTAGTACTCGTACTGATGACGTCACCAATGACGTCACAGATGCTGTGGATATCCCTCAAATCGGGGTCTGCACCCCGAGAACTACAGGATGACACCTCCCATGACGCATTCGCACCGCGGATGGTCCATCTCTACACCAAATAACATCCTTCACTGCCCCAAAATGCTCACTTTCGCTACTACTCCTACTGATGACGTCACCAATGACGTCACAGATGCTGTGGACAGCCCTCAAATCGGGGTCTGCACCCCGAGAACTACAAGATGACACCCCACACGACGCATTCGGACTGAGGATGGAGCATCTCTACCCCAAATACCTTCCTGTACTGCCCTAAAATGCCCACTTTCGCTACTACTCGTACTAATGACGTCACCAATGACGTCACAGGTGACGCGGACATCCCTCAAATCGTGATGTACACCCCGAGAGCTACAACACGACACTTCCCTAGACACATTCGGACCAAAGATGGTCCCTCTCTACCCCAAATACCTTCCTTCACTGCCCCAAAATGCCCACTTTCGCTACTACTCGTACTGATGACGTCACCGATGACGTCACAGGTGACGTGGGCAGCCCTCAAATCGGGGTCTACACCCCGAGAGCTACAAGATGACACCTTCCAGGACGCATTCGGACCAAGGATGGTCCATCTCGATCCCAAATACCTTCCTGTACTGCCCCAAAATGGCCACTTTACTTACTACAACCAACTGCGCATGCGCAGATTGACGCGACTTGCACTTAAAAACACACCATTCTGACTCTAACCCACACAAGCTTCACTTTGACACCTTCCACGACCCATTCGGACCCATAGCGGTCCATCTCTGCCCCAAACACACACCCACATACCCCCCAAAATGCCTGCTTTCTATACTACGGCCAGACTGCGCATGCGCAGACTATTGAAAACGGACGAACCATTAGCCCAGTCGGATGCTCCACCGCGTATGGGCCTATACCCCCATAGCCATGCAGTATTGGCCTATGGGCCTAACCAGGCCTCGGTGAACTTTTCCAAAAATTTCACCGTTTCGCTCCGGGACCCTTCCCATCGTGTTCTAAATGACGAGACGTGAAAAACAAATCCAAACAGCCCATATCACAATGAACGTGTGTGAATTTTCCAGGTTGGACCTATACCCCCCATAGCCAGCCTATAGGCCTATACAGACCTCGGTGACTTTTTCGAAAAATTTCACCGTTTCGCTCCGGGACCCTTCCCATCGTATTCTAAATGACGAGACGTGAAAAACAAATTCAAACAGCCCATATCACAATGAACGTGTGTGAATTTCCAAGGTTGAACCTATACCCCCATATAGCCAGTATGGGACTATATGGGCTATATGGTACTTTTCCAAAAATTTCACCGTTGCGCTCCGAGACCCTTTCCATCGTGTTCTAAATGACTAGACGTGAAAAACAAATCCAAGCAACCCATATCACAATGAACGTGTGTGAATTTCCCAGGTTGAACCTATACCCCCATATAGCCAGTATGGAGCTATATGGGCTATATGGCACTTCTCCAAAAATTTCACCGTTTTGCTCCGGGACCCTTCCCATCGTGTTCTAAATGACGAGACGTGAAAAACAAGACCAAACAACCCATATCACAATGAACGTGTGTGAATTTTCCAGGTTGGACCTATACCCCCATAGCCAGCCTATAGGCCTATATACAGACCTCGGTGACTTTTTCCAAAAATTTCACCGATTCGCTCCGGGACCCCTCCCATTGTGTTTTTCTCGGCGAGACGAGACGAAAGCCTTAGTAAAGCCCACAAAAAAATGTGACCACACCTCCTCCCATACAGGCATTTTCCCTTATATTGTATAATACAGACCCCTATTGTAGGGGTAAAGTCCGAGTTCCGCTTTTTATATTTTCGGAAAATAATCCTAATTTTACATGCACCCACCCCATTGACTGGATAGGCAGGTCCCAATAAGCCCGGAGACCGATAATAGCCCTTTTGGCTTGGGTTGATAGGGATTTTCCCCTATTTTAGGGGTAAAGTCCGTATTCCGCTTTTTATAGTTTCGGGGGAAAATCCTAATTTTACATGCACCCACCCCATTGACTTGATAGGCAGGCCCCGATAAGCCCGGGACCGATATTAGCCCTTTTGGCTAGGGTTGATAGGGATTTTCCCCTATTTTAGGGGTAAAGTCCGTTTTCCGCTTTTTATAGTTTCGGGAAAAAATCCTAATTTTACATGCACCCACCCCATTGACTCGATAAGCAGGTCCCAATAAGCCCGGGGACCGATATTAGCCCTTTTGGCTAGGGTTGATAGGTGTTTTCCCCTATTTTAGGGGTAAAGTCCGTGTTCCGCTTTTTATAGTTTCGGGAAAAAATCCGAATTTTACATGCACCCACCCATGACTGGATGCCCCTTCACGAATGCTTCACTTTGATACCTCACTCGACCCAATCGGACCATGCAGCGTATTTGAAGTCTGGGAACTACTTTTTCTCCGCGGAAGCTTTTTCCCCCGACCGCATCACCGCGGAAGAATACATGCCCAGGGACCCTTTGCCGGAACTATAGTCACCCAGAGTTACCTCCCCCTAGATTGGAACTCTTCTGTGCTGGAGGTAGTTTTCCTCCCCAACGATCACATGATCGTCACGTGATCAAGTTCCACCTCAAATTTTACCCGGGGGAACAAATAATGAGGTCAATGAGCCTTCAAATCATTTTTCTATACTACTGCCGTGAACTCTAGCCTTGATGATTCGTCGTTGGAGCCGGGCCGCGGAGTGATTCGCTGTTGAGCGGGTCTATTCCTACGAGGAGTGCCGTCTGTTGCTGTGGTTAGCCGTACAGTTGACTTGTCCTGTGTTTTACGGGGAGACGGATCGGTGCCGTAGAAGCCTTTGTATTGTTAGAGTACTGTCATGTCCAGGCCGTCCATATCCATTGAGAGTTGCAAACGCTTGGGTCATGTCGTGTAAGACGAGGCACGGCGAAGAAGAGAATTCCATACTGCCCGGGAGTGGAAGAGGGCCGAGGGAAGAAGACAGACGCCCGGACGGGCTAGGTCGTGTAAGACGAGACACGACGGAGACGTGAACTTCATCCATCCGGAAGTGGACGAAGACCAAGAGAAGGACGATAAAAGCTGGACCCAACCACGAAGAAACCGCTCGTGATTAGACTGTAGCCGCGATTTAGATAGGGCCCACGAGAAATATTTTATATATCTTTTTATTATATTGTACTTCCGTTTAAAGGTGACTATAAGAGTACAGGTAAGCATAGATCCGGTATCTTCTTTTCATGGACTGTACACTACCCCGACCTGAATCATGTATATCTGTTCATTGAATTATATGTTAATATTCTATTTATTTGCTTTGGTTGTCATTACAGGTCTTCCTTTCCTACCTCGTCGATCCAGATAAGGTGACAGGTTGAATCGAACTCCCTCGTTGGCCAAGATCAGTGCCCGAGTGCGTTCACGGTAGCCTGACAGTTTGTCTTTTGGGCCCGCAGACGATCCCGTTGGATCTAATGGACCTTGTGCACTATCTTGAGATCAGAACATCCCCGATAAACGTTTCACTAGGTACAAACAATTACTCTTAAGAGCTGGTTTATCAACTGTGGAAATATCTCTTATGAGATAGCCATTTAAGTTTTTAAATGTTACAAACAGTTATCGCCATCATTTATCTGAGATATTTTAATGTTCCTAATGCGCATTACAACATGCGAAGTTCTACACATGCCCACATGCCACCCTCCTGCAATACCACCAAATATGACAGCTGATCGTTGTGTTCAGAGTGAATACGCTCGTGGAACTCTTCACTTCCTGATTTTAGACTTTGTGAAAATTGTCAACGGTACTGTGTGCCAGTCACCAGGGTGTAGGAGTGAATTTTTCCTTATCTCCATTTTTATTTTCGTCAGTTATTTTCTTTAATTCTACTTCTTCATTTGACGCTTATAATATGCATGATAGGTTACACACTTTTAGAATTTAAATTTTATTCTTTTATTCTCAAATGGAGATTTATGCAAATTTTGTTAGCAATTTTTACTGAATCAATGTAATTTGAATAGTAGGATGTAATATCTATATTTGCATCATTGTTTTTTCACATACCTCAATTTTTAACTCAATGTATTATTCGTATTTATCCAATAATTACTTATTAACATTTCATACGTTATTTATATCTTGATTTAATCTTATTGTTTTGGCAATTCTTAACTCGGTAATATTAGCTTCAGTGCTAGCGTTTTACGTTTATTGAAACACCGAGGTAACAAACGTTTAATTGAATTTAATTTAATTGAGGTGCAGACTAAGTGGCTTACATGTATATGATTTAGGAAAACAAGGAACTATCGCGGGATCTCACAATGATAAAAAAGATTGAAAAGGGCTACACCACGTTATCCGGTATTGTATACATGCGCTTGGTCAAATGGCACTTTTGATCACCTGATCGCAATCGAAAGTGACGTCACAAAGTTCAGGATGGGGCCGCCATTTTGATGCGTCGAGATACTCTTTCTCTACTTCTATGGTTTGTATGATGGGGAGAGTTCACCACTTACTATGTGTTATTAAGGGAGAAAAATAGTGCGGGGATGGGTTGCATGGCACACTCTACATGACCAGTGCCCATTAAACCATGAAGTAGTGCCCAAGTAAATCGAAACAAATCCTATTGATTCATGATGTCCAATACAATTATATAATGTACCTGTATATGTATTTGTGAAATCTGACGTCAATGAGTGATAGGGAGAGTTAATGTTATTCGGTTTGGTAACATCAATTGGTTGAAATACGAAATGAGGGTACTGTGACCTACCTAACTGAAGTAAACTATCACCGTCAGTGTGGATGATATCAACAAAGGTGGCATCATCAGGACTTAGTCGGTCCTTAGGGAGAGCCTTTTGGAAACATGGTCCGGCTGGATCCAGTCCTGATAACAAAAATAATATATATGATAACACAATAACGCCAAACATATGATTGACGAGGAGGGGCCTATAAAACCCAGGTCGCTCACCGCGTTTTTAATTTCTCGTAGACAAGTAAGAGTTTTCTGGTGACTGAAACGGGATCCAGATATCCCGCTTGTTCAATATTACAAACAGAGATCTCAGAGTTGCGAAAACATAAGAGTCTGGAATACTCGCGTCCAAAAACGCCATGTGAGCTGGACAGCTCCGGGACTTCTTAGAAATCACCGATTCGATATCCACTGAACGCCATCTTGCTTTTCGTTTTTCAGAACTTATCGGGTTTTGAAGATGTATAGGTAGTCCGATAAATCATAACATTAACGATTTAAACCAACAAACCTGTTATTCGGCCAACTTTCCCAACCAAACTCTGCCCAGCAAAACCGGCAACATGAGCCCCGAGACTGTGGCCAATCAAATGGAAGCTGCTGTAAGGCGCCCCAGTATACTTAGACATTGCTGTGATCAGATTGGCCAGTATTTTACCAACTGTTCGTGTATTTACGGCAGATTCCCCATAATAAATACTGTCTGCTCCCTTCTTCCAGTTTACACAAACAACGTTTACGTCTTTCTATAAAACAAACTCAAAGAGCGGATAAGTAAACAATCATGGCTTTATTTATAAAGCAATAAGTCAGATATTTATGATGGCCGAGAGGGGCCATCGCGTCTTTCATTTCTAATTTAACGCGATGGAGCGATGGAGCTATGCGATGCGCGATGGAGCTATGCGATGGAGCGATGGAGCTATGCGATGAAAAGTCGATGAAAAGTCGCGCTATGCGATGCGCGATGAGGCTATGCGACGGAGCTATGCGATGCGCGATGGAGCTATGCGATGAAGCGATGGAGCTATGCGATGAAAAGTCGATGAAAAGTCGCGCTATGCGATGCGCGATGAGGCTATGCGATGGAGCTATGCGATGCGCGATGGAGCTATGCGATGGAGCGATGAAGCTATGCGATGAAAAGGCGATGGAGCGATGGAGCTATGCGATGGAAAATCAGAAATGAAAGACGCGATGAAAATGCGATGGAAAATCAGAAATGAAAGACGTGATGAAAAATCAGAAATGAAATTAAAGACGCGATGAAAATGCGATGGAAAATCAGAAATGAAAGACGCGATGAAAATGCGATGGAAAATCAGAAATGAAAGACGCGATGAAAATGCGATGGAAAATCAGAAATGAAAGACGCGATGGAAATGCGATGGAAATGCGATGGAGCGATGGAGCGATGGAGCGATGGAGCTATGCGATGAAAAGTCATTGCGCATGTTCGTTTACTTTCCAACAAGCATCATTCAAAATCTGGCTCTGTGTTCGGCTTCCCAACAAATATAAAATATCTATGACTGTATTCTTGACATGATCAAAGCTTGATATACCTTTCGATTGAATTATTCCTACGAATTAGGCTACAGATTGCAAATTGTCCGGTAATGAGTCAGTCAGTCAGTCAGTCCACCCGAATACTTTCGTCGGCAAAATAAGGAGAACCGTTGACATCAGAACCTTGATTTTTGGCATGAAGGTGCATTAGGGGACTGTTACCAACACGGTCTGAGCTGACCTACTTTTGATGAAAATTTCTGGTGATTTTTGATGAAAATCACTGCTGATTCTGACTTGGGCAGTGCCCATCTTAATATAGGCAGGATTTCAACTGGGGTGGAGATTTCCAAGAACTCAGTTCGCGTCGGAGTTGTCCTGTGACGTTCATGTATATAGTTAATATTTAAATTATATATATCAACCTTCTTAAGAATAAAGTTATTTTACTGTATTACCCTCGTCAATCTATTTCGGAAAGATTCTTTCTTAGAAACTATTGATACTTCCATGGTATTCTGAATGGTATCTCATCGCATGGTATGTTATTTGCATCTACATGTAATACATCGCCGAGATATCGGATCTATTGATTCTTTAATTACCCCAGGAGAAAAGTATAATTCGCCACACACTCGAGAAAATTATCGACTTTTCATCGCATAGCTCCGTCGCGCCATCGCTCCATCGCCTTTTCATCGCATAGCTCCATCGCTCCATCGCATTTCCATCGCATTTTCATCGCGTCTTTCATTTCTGATTTTCCATCGCATAGCTCCATCGCTCCATCGCTCCATCGCCTTTTCATCGCATAGCTCCATCGCTCCATCGCTCCATCGCCTTTTCATCGCATAGCTCCATCGCTCCATCGCATAGCTCCATCGCGCATCGCATAGCTCCATCGCATAGCCTCATCGCAGCATCGCATAGCGCGACTTTTCATCGACTTTTCATCGCATAGCTCCATCGCTTCATCGCATAGCTCCATCGCGCATCGCATAGCTCCATCGCATAGCCTCATCGCGCATCGCATAGCGCGACTTTTCATCGCATAGCTTTCATCGCTCCATCGCATAGCTCCATCGCGCATCGCATAGCTCCATCGCTCCATCGCGTTAAATTAGAAATGAAAGACGCGATGGCCCCTCTCGGCCATCATAGATATTCCTATAAATAATCCTGCATAATTTGTAGTTTTATCTGCATAACAGAACAAATAAAAAAAATTATAATATCCATGGAAATATCCATAAACATAATTCTGCGAAACTGAAACTCGAATTCAGGGGCAGATAACACTTGCTAGGCCGTCACGTGACTGCCGGTGACCTTTGACCCCTTCGTATGCGCACAATACCGGATAAAAATGGGGCGCAAGGGTCAAAGGTCACTTTCGGTAGCGTGACAGCCCAGCAAGAGTTATTTGCCCCTGAATATAAGTTTATCTGCTATTTTGGAGAAATTTGGAGTTATCTGCTCCTAAATGTTACTTCAATGTTGGCCGACTGTTAACTGTTATTATTTCTACTCCCAGAAGATTCTAGGCAAGCCATTGGCCGACAGCGGTCACGTGTCGTTGGGATAAAAACACATATCAAACTGCACTGGCTGACCCAGTTGACGGCAGTTTGTAATGTAAACAAACATGGCAGCTGGAGTGTTCTGTTAGCGACAGAACTGGAAATAGAGAATATGTCGGATATCAACTTTGTAAATCTGACCGATAGTATGTGCGACTGCTCCTGGAATATCTGGAAAAGGTAGTGTACTGACTGTGAGTAACAGTTGACAAAAGCCGCCCGACGCCAGTAGTAGGGTAAACCTCAATTGAACAATATTGACCTCAGAAATTTGCATAATTTGTGGCGGTCACGTGGCGGAGAGAGAGGTCAAGTGAACTATAGTTCCGGCAGGATGACCAAAAGCTACCTCCAATCCAGGAGAGTTCCAATTGCTGCAGGGGATGTATTCAGGATGTATTCATCCGCGGTGATGCGGTCTGGCCGCGGTTTTGGCGGTGATTCGGTCTCGGGGAAAAAGCTTCCGCGGAGAAAAAGTAGTCCCTAGATAAAATGGTCCGATGGGGTCGAGTGAGGTATCAAAGTGAAGCTTATGTGAAGGGGCATCTAATGGGCTGGGTGTGGGGTTGAACTATCGGCATTCTGCGCATGCGTGGTGGCCGAAGGGTATGAAAATAGACGTTTTGGAGCCAGGGGAGCCCCTAATGGTCCAATGGGATCGAGTGAGGTATCAAAGTGAAGCTTATGTGAAGGAGCATCTGATGGGCTGGGTCTGGGGTTGAAATATCAGCATTCTGCGCATGCGCGGTGGCCCAAGGGTATGGAAATAGACGTGTTGGGAGCTAGGGGAGTTACTCATGGTCCGATGGGGTCGAGTGAGGTATCAAAGTGAAGCTTATGTGAAGGGGCATCTGACTGGACTAGCGGCTCGTGCGTTGTCACCATTCTGCGCATGCACATAGACGTTTTGGGCTGTAGGGGAGCCCCTAATGGTCCAATGGGGTCGAGTGAGGTATCAAAGTGAAGCCTAGGTGAAGGGGCATCTGATGGGTTGGGTGTGCGGTAGGAATATCATTCTGCGCATGCGCAGATGCAATGCGGAGCTCTCGTCCAATCAGAAGCGAGTATTTCAAATCCGTCACGGAGCTCTCGTCCAATCAGAAGCGAGTATTTTGACCCGGTGCATTATGGGGCATATCCAAGATGGCGGTACGTATGTTCAAGATGGCGGCACATCCGGTGTCGAAAACTGGCCATTTTAGCGGGATGTGGTCACCTAGTGTCCAAAACTGGACCCTATATGGGTCCCGCTAGACGTGTTGGGAGCTAGGGGAGTTACTCATGGTCGGATGGGGTCGAGTGAGGTATCCAAGTGAAGCTTATGTGAAGGGGCATCTGACTGGACTAGCGGCTCGGGCGTTGTCACCATTCTGCGCATGCGCATAGACGTTTTGGGATGTAGGGGAGTCCCTAATGATCCAATGGGGTCGAGTGAGGTATCAAAGTGAAGCTTATGTGAAGGGGCATCTAATGGGTTGGGTGTGCGGTAGCCATTCTGCGCATGCGCAGATGCAATGCGGAGCTCTCGTCCAATCAGAAGCGAGTATTTCAAATCCGCCACGGAGCTCTCGTCCAATCAGAAGCGAGTATTTTGACCCGGTGCATTATGGGACATATCCAAGATGGCGGCACGTATGTTCAAGATGGCGGCACATCCGGTGTCGAAAACTGGCCATTTTTGTCGGGATGTGGTCACCTAGTGTCGAAAACTGGACCCTGTATGGGTCCCGCTAGACGTGTTGGAGCTAGGGGAGCCACGAATGGTCCAATGGGGTCGAGTGAGGTATCAAAGTGAAGCATTCGTGAAGGGGCATCTGATGGGCTGGGTGTGGGGTTGAACTATCGGCATTCTGCGCATGCGCAGTCTGGCCGTAGTATAGAAATAGACGTGTTGGGGTGTAGGTGGGCCCCTAGTGGGTCGATGGGATCGAGTGAGGTATCCATGTGAAGCCTAGGTGAGGGAGTTACACTAGGGTGTCGTTTCCATTCTGCTGCGCAGGTCACGTGGTGGGGTTGTGACGTCACTTCGGGATTTTTCACTAAAAAACTACCTCCAAACATAGAAGAGTTCCAATGTTTCCCCTTAGACGTCCGTATGTTCAACCTCCGGGTTTTGTTTTTCCCGCCCCGGCCCCCCACCGCAGCGCGCGCGCGCGGGTTCTCCGGCCGCAGCGCGCGCGCGCGTCATCACGCGGATGAATGTCGGATCTGTATTATGCAATCGGATAGCCGTTGTCGAGAAAAAAACAACAAGTTTAGCAATGTTTATATAGTTTATTACCCCCAATGTTACATCATACCCAGGCTGGGGGAGCCGCCCTGGGTATGTTTAATATGTTCACAGCAAAACAAATTGAAATATCAAACACCATGTTTTATTATTTAACACATTGTCACATTAGGTACAAGTGTTTACTGAGCTCAAGTCAGCGAGCAGCATGTAGACATAGAGTGTTGTACGGCATGATATTCATCAGTGCACGGGTGACGCATTCAACCGATGGGGGTGATCGGTCAGCTTGGTAAGGAAAAACGTGACATTGGTTACCCTCTCTACCACCCATTGAATGTTGGGGCGTTGACGATGCGCCCATCTCAAGGCATCCACGGTGTCCAGTATCTCCAGCATCGTCTCTAGTGACCCCCGGTTAATGATGGTGACCGGCTGGTCAAACACATGGTTGTTGGCACTGGGATAATAATACTGTAACTGGTCCGTCTTTTTGTGACGTAAGATGTACCCGAAAGCGACATTCAATTTAAAGGCCGTAGTTTGATCGTTGAAGATGGCTTCCACGTAGCTGCGTAGACAGGTGCGGTTGGTCAGTGGGAAATTGTAGATATCTTGAGGATGGAAACAGTACCGTGTCATGGACCAATGGCGCCGATCGATGTCACTGATTGGATGGTTGTCCTGTAAGAGATCGCTAGGAACATTTATGGGCTCCACCAGAAAATGTTCGATGTTGTCAGGACTCGAAACCGTAACGCTGGGGTCCAGCTGGATATTCAGGCTCTTCAGAACTGTGGGTATAGGCGGGTTCTCCGTCATCGCATCACCAGTGGCGTTCGTCTCCCCGGGCTTATCTTCACTGGGTCTGACCTTCCGTGGCTCCTCTTCAGTAGGAGGTTGTCGTTCATGCTCATGGGCATGAATCAAACGTTGGTGTCGCAGCAACTGACTGGTCAGTTTGAAGAGTTGACCACAATCCTCGCATGGACGCTTGGGTGGCCCATGGATTGAACGTTCATGGCGCAGTGAAGCATCTTCCCGATTAAATGACCGTGCGCAGGTTATACAAGTATACCGTCCGCCGTTGTGGATGAAGGACTCGTGTCGTCGCAAATCTTCTGGGCGAGTAAACAGCTTCTGGCAAGTAGTACAAGTGAACATCTTTGTGATTGACAGTGTCTGATGAAACGGCCAGGCCGGTTTCCTTTTATAGCACGCTGGCTGGTGATCTATTTTTAGCACACTCAGTCGAAAGTCCGAAAAGACACGGATGTACCCGAAAAGACACGAAGGTGAACGACATTGAGTCCCCACAGACAGGTTAGTACATGCATTCCTAATGTGTGACCTGGTCTATAAAACACATCTCTCTGGATCACACACCTTCATTTCTACGGTTGCAGAGCCATGACGGAGATCCAGCCCTATGCGACTCGCATTTTACAGCATGCCACCGTGGTGAATTCATTCACGGGTTACCGAGCAGTGGTCCGGTCCATGTTTGCAGATGGCGACGACAACGAGGGGCGACGCCAGATCTTGAACGAGTTCACAGAAGCGGTCCTCCACATAGTGCACTCAATGGAGAGGCGTGCCATCACTCACCACTACTGGACTATGACAGCCATCCTTGATGCTCGGGCTATGGACCACGAGCGCTCACGCCGGAACCAGCGACGGCTGGTTGGCCTCACAATAGTCTGTGCCCTATTGACCCTGGCGCTGTGGTATTGACAGTGGGACCTGACTATAAATACCAGGGGTGAGACAGAGTGTGTGTCATTCACCGTTCGACATTGGAGCAAGCATGTCACCCGTCCTACGAGCCATCCTGCCCCTTACACCCCAGGTGGGGTTACACGTCTATGAAGATAAAGTTACCCTCGTGGAAGACCGTGGAGCTATTTGCTGGTCGCCCTCTGAGACCGTATCGAATACGGTTACGCTACACCGTGACGGCTGGACCAAATTTAAACGGGTGTTGAGCGGCGAGCTCGACGGACACCTCATCCACATAGACAATGCCATCTACGTATACCGTACCACCTTCTTCCCACGCCTGGGCCGCTACCAAGACCCTACGCGAGGCTTCACCCTAGACCCCGATCTGTGGACAGCCTTGGAGAAAGTGGTGCCTATTGTGGACCAGCTGTTTACACCGGACGAGCGGTCATCAGACGAGTTGGAGTGGGCTCGTGCCCTGAGAGAAGCAGCGGCAGAACCCAATGAACAACTGTCTAGCCATGAACCCGACGACGATGCCATTGATTACCCGGCTAGACTCAGTCAGCCCAGTGATATGACCACCTGATGCTTTGATCTCACGGGGTTCTCCCTATAAATACGAGAGACAGTCAAATCTGGTACCATTCACGTACTGACCATGACGGAGCATATGATACTGGCGTATCTCAGCTTGACCCTCGCGGTTTTCCTGCACGTGTATGCGGATAAGGTCGATATCATGGAGGAGGTGGGAGACATCTGTGATGCGGACCCTACAAAACCGTGCCCGGCTCACATTCGTCTGTCACGGGAGGGCTGGACCAAATTCAAACGGGTGTTGTCTGGTGAACTGGACGGCGACCTCATCCACTTGTGTCACGATGTGTACATCCGACGCGGCCCTTTCTTTGCTCAATTGGCTCGGCTAGATGGGGGAACAGTGCATTTTACCCTTCACCCTGATCTATGGTCTGCATTGGAAGATGCCGTGGTAGATGTGGATGAAGTGCTTATCAAGCGGTCATCAGACGAGTTGGACTGGTCATTTACCATGGACACTGTGAAAGCCAATGAAGAAAATCAGGAAGAAACTCCGGCCCAAGATATACCCGTTATAAATAAACGATAGAGCCAGGGTGCATCATCATTGTGTCACCATGAAGCGCTGGGAGAAGGTGTTGGATAACTTATACTACAGTCCCGACAGTCCGGCGGCCTATAGTGCATTGTCGGCTCTCTATCGAGCGGCCAAACCCCAGGGGATACAACGTGCCCAAGTCCGAGATTGGTTAAGAAAACAAGACACCTATACCTTACATCGATCTGTCCGTCGCCATTTTCTACGGAACCGCGTCATCGTGGGAGGAATAGATGCCCAGTGGCAAGCGGATTTGGTTGATATGAGCGCCTTTGCCAAACACAACGATGGGAATCGGTATATCTTGACGTGCATCGATATCCTATCCAAGTATGCGTGGGTGGTACACATCCGGACGAAAACAGGGGCGAATCTCATAGCGGCGTTCAAAGACATCTTCAAGACCGGGCGCAAACCTTTGTATTTGCAAACCGACGAAGGCACGGAATTCCTCAACAGACCGTTCCAACAGTTTCTGAAAGCCCAGAAGGTGTTTTTCTTCCATACGTACAACGAGACCAAGGCTTCCGTGGTGGAAAGGTTCAACAGGACATTCAAAGGCCGCATGTATAAATATTTCACCTATAAGAATACAAGGCGGTACATCGATGTTCTCCCGAAACTGGTGAGGGGTTACAATCGAGCCTATCATCGGAGTATAGAGAGAGCGCCCATTACCGTGACCCAACGCAATGAAGCCCAAGTCCGCCGTGTGTTGTACCCCAGGCCATCGCAGCGAACGACGAAGGCGGAGTACAAGGTCGGGGACGGATCAGTAAAGTCAAGGGCAAGTTCGAGAAAAGTTACTTGCCCAACTGGAGCGATGAGCACTTCCTGATTAAACGGCGCCTACCCCGACAGCGGCGAGTCTATGAACTGGAAGATCTTCAAGGGGAACCGTTGCTAGGGACGTTTTACGAGACGGAATTACAGCCTGTTGTAAAAACACAGCAAGACTACTACACGGTGGAGCAGATTTTGAAAACGGAACCTCGACGTGGCAAACTGTTTCATTTCGTCAAATGGCAAGGCTGGCCCAGTTCCTTCAATTCCTGGGTCGCGGCCAACCAGGTGAAACGACTATAAAGCCAGACATCACTGCCGTCCTCCTTCATTCCACGTCCGACCACAGTGCTATGGACCAACAGCAGCTGTCTCTGAACACAGCGTCTCCCAAAACGCGCAAAGCGCAAGTGGGCTTTGTGGTGCTAGTGCTAACCCTGCTGAGTGTGTTGTACGGAGGTGTGTTTTACGACGTAGCCTATGTCAGCACGTTACTTAACCAACTGAGAACACCAGCCACCAGTGAAACCGGTCTACAGAGAGCACCAGTCGTATCGAGCCCAGTCACCACCACCACACCCCGTGTACAAACCACGTAAAGCTCCACACCTACACCAAGTACATCCACTACGTCTGAACACCCACCGGATTTCATCCCTCACAGTGAACCGACAACGACGACCCACGTTGTACCCACCACCACCATCATCATCCCTGACAGTGTACAGACAACGACGACCGACGTTGTACCCACCACTACTCCAGTTCACTCGTACGAAATTTACAAGAGCGGGTTACCACGACAACGGATACACCTCGAACCATGGACCCACGGTGGCAGCATCCCTTCACGTGTCTCATCGCAGGACCGACGGGTTCCGGCAAAACGCACTTCGTCAGGAAGCTCCTTCAACACGCCGACAGCATGATCACCCCACCCATTGCTCGAGTCGTGTGGTGTTACGGAGAATGGCAGGAGCGTATGCAGCAATGCCCCACATCACGTTCGTGGAAGGCCTACCCAACCTGGCCGATTTGGAACCCGACACCTTGGTGGTTCTGGATGATCTCATGGCGGAGACGGATGCGCGGGTCACCCAACTCTTTACCAAAGGCGGCCATCCATCGACGGCTCAGCATCATCTACATTGTGCAGAATCTGTTCAGTAAAAACAAAGAACATCGGAACATCAGCTTAAATGCCCACTACCTGGTGGTCTTCAAAAACCCGAGAGATACCACTCAACTGCTGCACCTGGCGAGACAGATATATCCCGGCCGCACACCGTTTGCGTTGGAAGCCTTTAAAGATGCGACAACCCCTCAGCACGGGTATATGCTCTTCGACCTCAAGCAAGCCACCCCCGACCACCTTCGACTACGGACCGGCATCTTTCCCGGAGAGACCCACCACGTGTACTTGCAAAAATAATGTAAACACACCCACAGTGGCTCCCCCAGCTGGGATGTGTGTGTGTTTGATGATGGAGATAATAAAAAGAATGAATACCACAGCAGGGTTGACTTTGTCTCTGAGGTGGATAAAAAGAGCAGAGTTGTGGGTTCTAGCATTAGTTGTACAGGATGTCTGCGCGAGTACGGAAGCACGCTCCCACGCTCCGTGTATTGAAGACGGCTCCACCCGAGTTAGTCCGAACCATTGTACGCGGTGCGGACCCTGACCTTGTACGCTGTCTGTGCGAGATCGAGTACAATCTGTTAAAAGGCAACGTACCACTGACTCCGGCTCAGAAGACCAAGTTGGCCAAGCATAAGACAGGTCTCCGAACCCTAGTCCATAAGCGGGTCCCACAAACACAAAAGAAAAAGGTGTTACAGAAAGGCGGCTTTCTCGGGGCCATCTTAGCACCGTTGGCCGCTTCTGTGTTGGGTCCAGTATTGGGTGGACTCTTCGGCCGACAATGAACCACACGAAAAAAATGGTCCTCGTCGAACCACGGTTGCTTCAAAACCTCCAATCGCCCTACCCTGTGCCATCTACGGTGAAGACCATAAACACCCTCGATGGAGAGATGCAACAGATCTTACAGAGACCGGGGTTAAGCGACAGTGAGAAAGTACAACGGTACAATGAGACGCTTCAACGGTACATGACGTTCATGGACCAATACAAAACCCTCTCTACCCCACCACCACCACCACCACCACCACGTGACACACCGCCGACCTCAGCACCCCTCCAACAGCCGCCATTACCAGGGGTACCACCCACAGCCCCACAGTGGGTGGAAGACGAAGTGCTGAAGAGTGTACCTGCATCGTTCAAGAAACAAGCTGGCCTGGTATTACAACGGATGAAGCAGAATCCTAACATGACTTGGAATGATAAAGGCGAACTCCTGGTACAGAATCAGGTGGTCCCCGGCACCCACATGACGGATTTAGTGAATGACCTGATGCGTAAACGCAGATCGCACACGGATCCTCGAGGATGGGAGGTCTTCGCTCAAGGCTTGAAAGACATGCATGTACCACAGGAATTGGTGGGGAACCCCCACCGCTGGGCCTTTATGCAGCAAACCCAGCAATCGCCGAGTCGTGCACCACGACAGATTCCACAACCTTGGGAATCCGAATGGGAACCGGAGTCACCCCCCAAAACTCCACCACCACAACGGGCACCTTCTTTTCAGACCTTTAAAAAACCACCCTTGATCAGGACACCGCACATCTCCAGAGCCGTGACACGTAGCAAGTCAACGCGACGAACACGACGCCGGACACAACCACCCAAGGTCTGGAACACCTATTAAAACCAACAGCAGCAGCAGGACAGCTCAGTCGCCATGTTTTACCTCACCCTACCCAGTAACAGTTCGCTGGATGTGTTTCCTGACAACACCGTGGCCAAGTATGTGACTCAATTACCACAACCGTTGCATTTACCTGGCCGGTGGGAATGTGGACTGGTGGATATTCAGTACCCTTACTCGTGGTACAACGTGCGAGCCAATGAAGTGTGGTACGAGGTGACCTACGAAGGAAAAGACACCCGACTCACCCTCCCCGAAGGCCAATACGATACTCCCAAGGAGTTCATCGGTGGGCTGTCAAGACTGTTGCATTATAAGGCTCTACGGCAGGTCACGAATAGTTCAAAACCCATCCAAGCCTATCCCTTCAAGAATCACGTGGACTTCGATTACAACGCACACAACGACAAGGCACAGCTTACCGTCACCGCCAACGCGAGTGTCGTACTGAGTCCTATCCTACAGCAAATGCTGGGTTTCGATCTACAGACGTTCGCTGGTCCCACCGAACACCATGGCGAGATCCCGATGGATATGAAGTCGGGTATGTACGGACTCTACGTCTACTCGGACGTGGTGGACAACCACATCGTGGGCGATATCAACACACCTCTGTTACGGGTGGTACCCATTAAAAATAAGTATGGCGATCAAGTCACCCACAGTTTCACCCACATGCTCTACCTGCCTGTACGACAAACCCACATCAACACGATCACGGTGGATATAAGAGATGACACGGGACGACCGGTGGCATTCCAACGCGGGAAAGTGGTGGTGACACTTCATTTTCGACAAGCACGTGCTCCCCACTTTGCATAATGAAGGTGCCCTACGAGTGCGATGCACGCAGCTATATGGACTATTATGCCCAACAGGCCGGGGGTGGCTTTCCGGTGTTTAGTGGTGCACGCATGCAACGTGGACATGGACTGGGGAACATACTCGGGAGCATCGTCAAAACGTTCCTGCCCTTGGTGACGCGTGGGGTGAAAGCAATCGGCAAACAAGCGGTACGCAGTGGACTGCAAGTGGCCGGTGATGTCTTGGGGGTACGGCACCCAAAGAAGCCTTGAAACGGCGGGCCAAAGAAGCGGGAGGCGTCTTGGTGGCCAAAGCACAACGCACCGTAGGGAATAAAAGAGCTGCCCCACCGAGACCACGCACCAGTCGACGACCGACCCAGCGACGACGCACATCGAAGACCCTGGATATCTTTTCTTAAAACATGTCCTTGATCCACGCCGAGTCCTGCCCCTCCACCAACAGTGAATTTGATTTGTGGACCGTGCCGCCCACACAGACCAGTGCCGAACAAGGATTATGGGTGGAGCATCTCCCGCTGTCCAGCATCAACGCAACAGGGCCCATCGAGTTCACCATCAGTGATGCGGATACGACCTATGTGGATTTAGCCCATACCTACTTGTATGTGAAAGCCAAGATCGTCAGTGGAGATGG
>JAVTVY010028274.1:0-11112 GCA_036873755.1 Hanleya hanleyi
GGATACGTTTATGGCAGCAGCATTCGGTCCAGGTTTGTTTGTCTTGACTTCTTCATAAAGTTTATAATGGCGAGAAGTATATTGACAGTTAACACACTGCAAAGATTGAGACCATCCCAGACCCCACTTTTTTTCACTGGCTATGACCACTTCCAAAATATCACAATCAGGGGAAGTAACTCTGTGGTGCTTTATCATGTCATTCCACATTTGAAGCATTTTGGAGTTACTGATCATTCTCATGCCTTGGGTGTCATTAGAATTTTTATCTTTTATGTCTTTCAGATTTGGAGCCGGTTTCTTTGGCCGTAGTAATTTCATGGATCCAGAGATGCCCTCGGTGTCTGTAGCTTCAACTGTCCTCTTGTCTATGCTAGGTTTTGTAACGAAGGTGAACTCATCTTGATGTAACCTCCTCGTTACTACAGCATCTTCAGATGATGGTCCAGGTACAGGGTTCAAATCTGAACTGTCGGCCACAGCTAATATGGGGTGTCCAGGATGTCCTTTTTTAAAGTGAGTCAACTTCCTTCTCTCTTTACCCTTCATGTTGGTTAATGTAGCAGAGATGAGCAAGTGATCATCAGATATGTTGGCATTGGATTTTATTCCCATTTTTATATACTATTTTTTTCTCTGTTTTGTTTTTACAGGTGTTGTCCCTTTGCAAACATTGCGGCAGTTGACTTAAAATGAAACAAAAGGATATATTTCTTCATTTGTGTTATGAGTTTTGTCAGTAATAATAACTTTAATTGATAACTTCATCTGTCTATTACTGCCACCAAGATGTTGATTCTCTGTAGCTACATTCAATTGAACTAACAGATATTCTTTATTTGGGGGATGTGTATACCATGAACACCTCAGTGTTATATTGTTGAATGTGTTGTGTACACAATTATGTATATTGATGTGACCTTTTATATGTTTAAACAAGTTTTTGATCTCTCTATAAACATCAATTTTAAGACCCTGTGAGATAATCCTGGGATGACCCACTGATTATATGGAGAAATTACTCGCTGTCATGAAAGACTTTTTTACCAGATGTAGTCTAACTAAGCAGCTTTTAAACAGATTATGTTTTGTCACATCTTGAGTTTTTAATTTTTATATTTTTAAGTTTTAAATTGAAAAAGACATGAAAATTGAGTTAAAATAGCAAAAAAATAATTAAAAATAGTCTTTGACATATCTAATCAATGCTGCATACCTTTTATTATAGGCAGAAGGATAGTCTACTGAGTGTTTTTTACCAGATGGAAAAATACTTACAGGTTAGTGAGATATTGTACTTTTTATTTTCACCCCACTATTAAGACATATGGGAGAAAATGAGAGGAAATGATAAAGGGGGTACCCTTGTTATTTAGGTTATAAAATCTCTATCTTTGAATAGTTTTATTTGTGCCTTCTCAGGATAGTTTGGGGATGGGTAATGATTGTTCAGATGAGAGCATTCTTTATTTTAACAATGGTTCCATTCCTGACAGGCATCAGTGCACAATTAATCACTTCCGGGTCGGTGCCCACGATCTACTTTGTGTAGAAATTTGAGAGCAGATCTTTGTGGATTTTATTAGGCGGGATTATTCAGCATTTCTGATAAATTTGATATTTCAAATTGCAGATGAGGCTTCAAACTGTACTTCCTGGTGTTGATTTGGCAACATTGGGGCAAAGCCTGGCGGAAGGACACATGAAGAGTGGAGGTGAAAAGGCTCTCTGTTTACAAGCTGAATGACATTCGGTAACACCACTGAGCTGCAAATGGCGGCAAGTTGAAATTTCCATGGTCAACGTCTGTCAACACTTCCACTGATAATGTCCCACAAGGTAAATTTTGACATGCCAGGTGGATTTATGCATTGTGATTTTTCTGGATTTTTGCCGATTTTTAACGCTAATAGTACATAACAAGTAACAGAATTAATTGTGCACTGATGCCCTCTGCGTCGAGATAACATGGCCGCATATGGTCGTTTTCATGCACTCCTCCGTTCCCCGACTAACAGAGGCAATGTTATAGACTGGCTTTGATGTAGAATACGGCCTGATTCTAGCAGATATTCTACGATGCCGGGCTGCGCTGCATTTGGCTGTCACAATGTACCAGGTAATCCCGACACGTCGCACTATCATCCTCGTTCATGTTTGTAAGCTACAGTCTCGAATACAGTCTCTGCCAATTGACGCGTTTTTACCTCCAGAGACAGAAGAACTAGTGTCTCTTCAAACATGGAGGCCTCTATGTTGTTCCAGTGTAACGAAGTTAAAACGTTTAGTACTGATTTGAAAAAATTGTAAAACAATATCTGATACACGATTTGGATTCTATGAGGAAAAAGCTTTAACTGGCCATGCACGGTTCACCAGAGTTTACGTTCCCTTTAAATTTAATATGATTGCGGTTCTATTTATGCATGTGTGTTCTACACAAATGGTTACGGTGGTCTTGGCGACATAATTCACATGCAGAAGATTACAAATAAACAAAACGGAACTAATAAAAGGGTATGTAAGATATAACAACAATAATAATAAGTCAAGAGAATAAGCAAATCGACCAAAACAGCTTATACAATGGACAATGGGGTAGACCTGTATGAGGTCTAAGTTTCTGGTTTCGACATGCTTATTGCATTAATCTTTGCTATACACTGTATAGAAATACCAATCAAGGAGAGATCATTCTGGTCTAGACGTGCTTATTATATTATTTTATGTTATACTGTATACTATTGCCAATTAAGGAGAGAACATAATAGAAAACATTTATTTGCTAACCACATTCATTTAAATTATGGGTAAAAGTATTACCTAATTATGAGGTTGCGAAAATGAAATAGGAAAAACATGTCAAATCTGATGGCAAATAAGGTTTCTTGAATACAAGTATATGCGTGGTTTAGTGGGGGAGAGGTGAATTGATTACACTTTATTGAGTTCCGGGCGGAACTTATTAATGAAGTGCAATTCTTTAACTTCTCTCAATTTATTATTATCCCCTGATGGTAAAATCTTAAACTGGATGTCAAGATGTCCAGCGCATGTACCTATGTGTTTTGTTACCGGCAAGAAACGAAGACTGGGCGTGTTTACTTGCTGTCGATGTACGCGGGTCCTGTTTCTCACATTGTCTCTTGTTTGTCCTGTATAGTATTTCTTGCAACCACAACAAAAGATAACATAGACAAGATTTCTGGAGTTATATATATATATATACGGATATCTCAAAGCGATCGTCCACTTTTGCAAATTAGATATGATGTAATGAGGTAAACGTGAAGAAAACTGGCTTCATATTTATACTAAACTATTTGAATTAAAATGATTACAAATATTTTTGAACACATTTCCATAATTTTCCACGCACAGATTAGTATAGAGAGATAAGATTGCTCAATTATCTTATTTATGCTAGTTCTTCACAAAAGTACATGATAATGAAGCGTCTCCAAATATCGTTCGGTTTTCCGTCGAGAAATCTGTGATTGTTTTCTCGATATCGCGAATTCCAAAGGTGAGAGAGAATCGAGAATTTTTTTTATATAGCGGACTAATAGCTGTTGATCTGTAAATGGCGTAATTGTATTCATTCTCCTTTCGATGGTTTCGCGATATTTTCTCGAAGTATTCTCGACATTCTCTCGATCAACATAAAACCATTGATTCTCGATAGGTCAAAAAAGACGAATAAAAAACCATATCGAGAAAATCGATCGAGAATTTTGAAAACGATTTCGTTTTTTTTCTTCATATTTTTCTGTCGACGTGATCGAGATATGATCGAGATTTCTTCAAGAAAACCAACGAAAATTCTCGACTGAAGGAATAACTATTAATGGAGAAGCTTTCTAAATTAGAAACTAATAATCTGATGTGAAATAATGGTTTTTGTCTATTTTTCCACGCGGAAAAGCAGGGAGTTCATGCAGGACCACTAGAATATATCACTGAAGTTGGTACGCATTACTACAGATGTACAGAACACAGGATTGGTCACAAAAAATCACATTATTGGCAAGAGATCTATACTAACACATGGAATAATGACTCACAATGCTATATATCCAACTTACTTGGCGTGCATGCTAATGTATTTGATCAAATCCTGGAGTAAATCACAGCACTAGATACATATTACTGGAGATAGACGCTAATATATTTCATCCCTAATGGTTACACTGTATAAACAATTTTCTAGAAATGGAGCATATTTAATTAAATGAGGAAAGCAATCACAACATTGTACACACAGAGTATGAGCAATCGAACTAATATTTTCCAGCAAGCTAAAGTAGCTCATCCTGAATCTCAACATTTAACAAAGTTTATTATATCCACATGCAAATATGTTTGATCAACCACTGTAATAAATCAAAACACTCCATAGATATTACTATATATGAATGCTAATATATATGATGATCAATTACAACCACCAGATTAAATAAAAATGATCGATACACATTACTTGAGATACATTTGTCATACATTTGTCAAACATAGAAATAAATCACAGAAAATATCACACATTTACTCAACTATGCATGCTATCACGAATCAAAACTATTTTGCTCACAATTTGCTTCACCTGCATTCCAATATATTTGATTAAAACCGAAATAAATGAAAGCATATAACTAGGTAAACCTGATCACGAATCACATCATTTTATATAAACAGGCTAGAATATATCGCACCAATTGATACGCATTTTTAGAGAGGAGCGCCAAAATATTTTCTGAAAGCTGTTACTTTTGTGAAGCCAAAATAGTATTTAAATCTGGACAAAATGTTGTAATTCGTACAGGAAAAAATACCCAAGATCTATATTATAAATGTTCAGAGTCAAAAGTGACGTAACACAGCATCAACTGATGTTTGAACTTAGACTATTTCACGTACGTTGTAGCAGGGGCGTTTTGATATATTAAAATACTCCTAGAACCAACACGAATCTGATGTTCTCAATATCACCACATCCGCCATGACAATGCGATGCTATATTATTTGGGGTCAACAGAGCCAGAAATAGGGAGATGGCCCATCACCTTTTATGGTGATGATTTCTGGTCATCACCCATTAAAGGTGATGAAAAAGGGTGATAGCCAATGTTGTCGCCCTTTAAGGGTGATAGCACAGATCGTAACCCTTTTATGGTGATCATCACCCTTTCAGGGCGAAGGCATATTAGAACATTTGCACTCATTGCTGATCACCCTTTTGGTGTGATAGCCATCACCCTTTTAAGGTGATGATGGAAAAGCGTGATTGCTCCAACTCATTACCTTTTTCGGGTGATGCTGAAATCACCATTTTAGGTTGAAAAGTATCACTTTTTTCTGGCTGTGAATGTGTGATATTTTAGATATAGTAATAATTCGTGCTGCAATGTATATACATGGCAGTGTGACTATGCGTCACAGGATCTACGAAGTAAGGTAGGCATTAGGACAGGCACTGAGCTCTTGGCAATCCCACCCCCCCCCCCCTTCCCCCCCTCCAAGCCCCAAGTTGAAATCCTGCCTATATTAAGATGGGCACATGCAGCCCAAGTCAGAATCACCAGAGATTTTCATCAAAAATCACCATAAATTTTCGATTAAAACAGTATTGAATATTTTGTTGAAGATTAAAAGTGATGGGATTGAATGAATAGTTACTGTGCTGATGTGAATCTGTGACACACCAACACACTCTGTGGCAGTGATTCTGTGACACACCAACACACTCCGTGGCAGTGATTCTGTATCCCTTAATCAAGGAATCAAAATTTGAAATGACAAGAAAAATTTAGACATAATTACACATGTAATGTTTTTGTTTAAATTATATCCCAGTGTGATATATAGTCAATATTCAAGAAGTACAATCAAAGTTACTTTATCTAGTTAAATTCTACCCAAAGAAAATAAATTAAGACCCTTTAAACATGCCGTCAATGCCAGATGTTGAGTTTTATACAGCTGTAGATCAGGGCTCTGGGTGCATATATCATGTTTCCATACACTCTCAGAAATATTCAGGGGATAATCCTGAATAGATCAGGCTGCACATCCACAACTCAATTTCAGGGGTTTTACCTGAAATCCAGGAATAATCTTCTGAAATTCAAGTATATCATCCATGAATTAAAACTAAATTACCTGAATTTTAGGGGATTTTACGTACCTGAATAGGGTCGGGAACCTACTAATCAGGATGGTAAATTTGCCTGAATTTCAGGGAAAATCCTTTCATTCAGGGATCTTTTATCTGAAATTCAGTAAATTATCCATGGATTTCAGGTAAAATCCCTGAAATTGATTTGTGGATGTGCAGCCTGATCTATTCAGGATTATTCCCTGAATATTTCTGAGAGTCTACCCTTGATGCACACAACAGCCGCAAAAACAAAGCCTCCTTGAACAACCTATCTTTATACAGGAAATTCTTAACCCAGAAAATACCATTCTCTCTCAAAAGAAAATAACAGGCCTTTTTTATTAAGCTAATTTTGTTAGGTAGGGGCCTACTTAGATTCAATAATTGTCATGAAATTTCTTTGGTTATATCTTAATTGCAACTATGTTTGTTCCTCAAACCTGACATGCTTGAGCTATTCATGTATAACACACTTTCATTTGAGAGTCCAGACATTCCACCATTCATGTGAACAAATTGTACTAAACATGGTATAATTAAATTCACACTACCCATTTCTACAGTATCAGTATTATGTTACTATCTGTAGCAGTTGAAACCCAGTAAAACTTAAACAATTAAAACCAGTAAGAAATTTGTCTGTTGAATAACAGAAAATATGGTATGGAGATTTGAATGAGTAAACTACTAAACAACTTACATGATACCAACAAAATGTCCCAACACAAGCTGATAAATTCCTTGGGTGGCTTGCAGGACGGCTTTGTTTCACCCTCAGTAAATTTTATCATTGTTGCTCACAGGCTAATCTGAAGGATGATACCAGATCTTTCTATGTTCTGCTGGGTTATTGCACAGGCTGACTTAATTGGTTGATGTAGGATATTTCATCATCAGTGGCAATTTGACCTAAATTTGAAGCCTGCATGATTTGGTCTGTGATGAAATGTTTGGATGTGAAATAGGATACACGTTAAAGGCCACAGTTTACATATATCTATAACAATATACTGAATTGTGTGTATTAAGAATGCACTAACAAATGATGGAAAATTAGCATTTCCTATTTCATTATCCCATCACGTTTTGTACTGTGTTATATATACAGTGAAACATACAGACAAGGGTTCCCAATGGGCATGACAGTGCACTCGCTGAGCTGTCAATAAATAATAAAAAAAATAATTATAAACCAAATTTTCATCAGAATTCGGTCAGCTCAGAACTTGCTGGTAACAATGCCCTAATGCACGTTAGGTTCTAATGTCAATGGTTCTCCTTATTTTGCCGACGAAAGGACTCGGATGGACTGACTCACTGACTCATTACCGGACAATTTACGATCTGTAGCCTACTTCGTAGGAAAATGAAGCCATGAAGGAAAGCACAATTTCAAACGTCTGTCGATAATGTTTACCTCACTTTTGACTATGAAAATCTAAAATATAAATTGGGTATATTCTCTGTACGAAACACACCTACAGCTGAAGAAATGAAATTTTGGTTTCACTAACGTAACAGCTAATTATGTTAGACTTACATGTAAACTTGACTACTCTTTCTATTCTCGGCTATGCCGGGCGCTTACATGAGCTTAGAAAGTAAAAGAATGATTTATTTCCCGAATTCTCAGATATAAGCTTATATATGCTCTTTAGAATGTTCATTGGTCTATATGTCTCCGCCACAGTTGCCTGGCCTGTAGGATATTGGATTGTCGATGTATTTTCAATAAATTAGGAAAATTAATAAATATATATATATATTTTTTTTAAATCGAGTTTTTTAAAAATATATTTTCTAAGTGTATTCCTCTTTCATCTTTGGCTCAATTAAAGTCATTCCCTATAATGTCAAGCCGAGTTACCAGGCAACTGTGGTCTCCGTGAGAAGTTTTAATATCCACATTTTTACACAGATCTCCATAGATCCCAGCTCAGACGTGCTGTCATCTTTCCTGTCACGGTTTCGGTTGAGTTATATAACCTACATACTCTCTTTTTCCGATTAATGTTAAACATGTTACATATGAACTGGGTTTGTTTCAGACATTTCGTGGCGCATTCAAGGGGGAGCGAGCATTTATTGTTTGGACGGGTTCGGACCTCAACCAGGTATTCTCAGCGCCGTTAGGACCTTTGATTCGACTAAATAGGCCGCGTCTGCTCTTGCTGCTTTCTCGTACTTCCTGATTATCATTGGATTTCTCTTGATCAAAACTTGATAACTTTATGGTACTGTTAGAAACATTGCTATACCTTGTAGCTGGTATCGGTATTGCAGAAGATGTCGTTTCGGTCTCGCCTGTCGAAATATGGTAGTATTGCACAGCGGAATATTCGCAGACATAGCAAGTCTTATCGGTACAATCCCATTGTTGCCAGAAAGCATCTTGAAACATATTTATCCATACCGCACACAATTCAATCGTTCTAGTCTGTGCCAACTTTTGACTAACAGACTGTCTGGGACTCCAGTCGGTAAATATGACTGGGCTGCCATCGGACCAAAACCAATTTTCGCCGCTTTTTTTGGCAGCTATCCAGAAATATCTGTTCTTGACAGTGTAGAAGAATTTGTTAAGTTCTTTGTTAGAAATTTTGACCAGTTCACCACCATTCTCCTGACAAACGTCAACCGCTCTTGACCAAGTCTCTACTGATGCCAGGTGAAATGAATAGCACGTTTTCTCCCACACCAAGGCATCCCACTGAATCCAGTCGGGATATTTTACCTCCTTCTGCACTTGTCAATGATATGAGGTTTGAAAAATGCAAGATTATCGTGACGAGCATTGCTTTCGTGTTGACAGGTTTGTGTAGACTGGTTCCTTCCCCTTCTTTTCAAGACGAAGGACAGGTGGCGTCTACCATTTTGCTGTCAAATTCTCAATCTAAATCAGAATTCGTCGCTATTGGGCACCGGATACGTGTAATCACTTTGATCCACATGTACTGTTGTTGTTGTTGTTGTTGTTCTTGTTGTTAAGCTTTTGTTGTTGATATTCTATGATATCTGTCACGCTCCTGATTTGAACTGCGTCTTTTAACGAAACTGAATAACAAAATTGCAGTGAATTCAAAATGCCAGCGTAGACCTGCCTGTCTGCGGCTTTGACAGCAGGGCTATAACTCAGTCTTCGATTTTTGCAAAGTTAGACTTCTCGAAATTCATTCGTTTACATGTACATAGTACACGCTATCATGGACGAAACATCTGAACGACAATCAGGTAATATGTAAGATAGTTAAACATACCGCAGACAATATCGACTTTGCTGTACCGGTATGTTAATGAGTTGTTTCTCCTGAGACTGAAATTCGATCTAGTACAATCTATGGTGGAGGCTTTCTGTCGTGTCGTCGCGTCGTAATATCATTGGTAGAGAGACTGAAGGACAGATCGATAACTCAAAGCCTTATCCAGATATAATGATACGAAATAAATAATATGCGAAGATGCGATATAGCAGAAACTTTGTGTGGGCGTGTTGTGAATATGACCCTTAGAGTGGCCTCCCTTGAATCGCTATTCTAGCTCAAGCCACAAAATACTGTTAGAGTGATTTCCCTTATTTTATTATCGCCAGGTGGCGCAGTTCCCATGTTATTTTTTTCCATCCGGTTCCCGCGCAGATAAATGAAACAGCTGATTTTAGCGGAACCAAACTGTTATATTTTGAGATATTTCAAGCGTGTACAACCTGCCATTATGCTGTAAACTAGCGGAACATCCGTGTGGAACGTTCCGGTGTGTCGGGTAACTGCTGAAACCCGGATAGGTAATAACTTTGATTGTTTTACGTAACTGGAATTTGGTTGTTGTTGTACGCATGATGCAACAGTGCAATACATCAAAATGATCATCATGTCAGATTAGCCTATGCGTTATCCCTTATGGAATTATTGAGACGCTAATCACCGCATTTAATGCAATTAATTGCCCGAATAATTAATGTAATTGATTCCTCATTCGAGATCATTCAGATAGATAGATAGATAATTTATTTGCATATTTATGCCCGAGGGCTACACCTTGAAAATCTCTACAGTTACATTTCAAGACATAGATACAAATGCAGAAGATTTGTACGGTTATACTAGACCAGTAATCTAACATTACGCAGTAGTAGGCATATGGCCATGCTTAGTCGACAGAAGAGATGTATTAGGCTAACACCCCAAAGACTCATTACGTCATAATTGAGAAGCACTCATAAATAAATTTTGCTACAGAAGTTACAATGGGTTGCGAAATCGCAGACATTAACCAAATAAACATATCATTTGTGTTGTCCACTACATCGGGGATCATATTGGCAATGCTGTCAAACAGGGCTACTCTCTGTATCTTAAGACGAGAACATTTGAGTAGGAAGTGTGTTTCATCTTCAACTACCTGACAAGTGGCACATAGCCGTTGTTCCGGCGGGGTATTATTGTACCTTCCCTTTTCAATTTGTAGTTTATGTGCACTCACTCTGAAACGAGTTAGTGCCAAACGGTGATGTCTATTAGGTATTGAAAAGATGGCATATTCTGCTTTTAATTCTTTTTTAAATAGACAGTAGGATTGCAACTTACTGAATTTTGCAATTTGCTCTTTCCACCCCTGGGCAAATATGGATACTAATTTCTCTTTAATAAATCGCAAAGCTGATCTAGGGAAACAGCAGCCTTGATTCTCCCAGATATACAGACAACCAGTGTCAGAGAGTGTTCTCTTAATAAAACTAACCCAGTTGGAGCAGTTGAGCTTTCTATCTGCATCAACTTGCTCCAAGTAGGCTTTATACACCAATGATGTATGGTTGGACGATACAATATGCATAAAGAAATTAATACTATTGACAATAGCTGCTACCTTAATTGGTGATCTACCCAGCTCTCCTAGCACAGCCATGTTAACAGTTTTTGAGTGTACACCAAGTACTTGTTTAAAATATCTGAGATGGACAC
>JAVTVY010028275.1:0-11002 GCA_036873755.1 Hanleya hanleyi
CAGTGCAATATGAAACCAGGGTACGGTAACTGGAAAAGTGTCTGGACCACTAGCCAACCTGCATATTACATAACCCATCGACGTGTCCATTACATGTGACCAGACAGACCTGCACAGCAGACGTCACGTGAGATTTTACTATTGTATACCTCATACTTTCACACTTCCATTCGAAAGAAGACAAACCAAAGGACAACAATGCAAGTCTGTGCGTTAAAGCTCGTAACACAAAAGACTTTTCAGATCATTTCGTATAAATAGCAAACTACCCAGCTAACTGACAGAACCAAATTTGCCAGCGATATCAACACATCTATCTCAGCAAATTTCATCTTCGTTACTTCAGCATGTATTCCATATTACCAGCCGAGGTTGCGTCTCTTTCCAGCGATGCTTCGCATTCGCACAATCGAGTTGTTAACTTTGAAAACTTACAGACCATTCGTCCCAAAAGGAGGATCAATGAAGCATCTGATGTCGACAGCCAGCACAAGAAGAGGCGTGTCTTTGCAAACATCGACACCAACGCCAAGCAAACATCAGCTAACGCTTTCACCGAAGTCACAGGAGATTCCGAAAAGTCTGAACATGTTCCTATCGTCACCTCTGTACATGCAGCCAAACGGATTGGAAGGACGACCGGAACGCAAAAGAGAAATCTCAAACGACTAGAAAGGCTCAACTAGAGACCTTTAAGTCACATTGAGAACTCAAAATAATTCCGTACTCCTGTTATTCATCCAGCAAATATATCTACCTTCAAGCGTTCGTCGTTTTTTCAACGGCCCTTTTCAGGGCCAACCATCTCTTTCGAAAGAGAACTTCTATCAATGCACAATCAATGTAAACATCAGGCGACACCCCGCCCATAAATACACACTGTTCTATGAAATTCTTCTTTGTTGTTAAAGATTATGAAACATACGTTTGTTTCAATGCTTTAACATAGCTTCATCTTCTGTTCATTCTTAAGCGACAACATGTTCGCCTTAATACACCGTAAGAATCGGTTCAAATATTCAGAATTCTGTCTGATGACATTTAGTTATCATTTTCCTCACTTGGCTCACATCCGCTTCCAGATAGATTTACGTCTCTCTCAACCTGGTGGCCTCAGATTTTGGCACAAAATAATAATATAAAGAAGTCCCGATCCGTTAACCCCGGAAGGTAATCTCTGTCGAAGATGGGATTTTGTTTTCGATTTGTTCTGCCTTCAATGAGACGAATATTAAAACCCCAGAGGTACAGGTGGAGGGAGTGTGATAATTTCTCCATTCAGCTGCGAGTTTTATTTCCAGTTACTCCTTGATAACATGCTCTCACATGGGGACTATTTTGAAGACCTGGCCACCGCTTTCGGCAGGCAGAGGAAGAAGCTACTAGCAAATCCTGACGTCATGCATGTGAATATGCGCGCATACAGGTAATATGTGTACACGCGCGTTTAACTTGAAATTTCGTTGAACTTCTGAATCCATTTAGGCAATCAGTCAGTTACAGTTTCATTTACATGTAAATGAGTTCTCATCCGACTTGTCAGATAGCGATGTTACATTCAAAGCGCTATTTAACCCGTTTCGACATCTAACACGAAATAAATCCCATCGCAATCAAAAATATACTGTAATAAGGGGGTCTGGCGTTTAACTAGTCCTCACTGTTAGACACACATTTGGGAAGAAACTAAAATAATTTCTTCAATTCTTGCACAAAATGCTGTTTCATAGAGAATATACACAAGTTTTATAATGTCAAGGGGATTGAGGACATCATACTACTCCTGTCTCTTCCCTTCGAAACTTTAATGCTAGGGTACATGTCATATCGCCAAGGCCAGATAGAATGCTGACCGCCTACCATATTTGAACACAACATGTCATCGATGGTTTGGACACTGTAACCAAAGAAGAGTCTACCATCATGAACGGAAAGTCCCTCCTAGGTAACTATAGTGTATCTGTGGTACGATGCGGAATTAGAGATCGAGCAATAATCTGTTTGTTCAATAACATCTCTCACCCATAATTGGATGTTACAAACATGTTTGTGGAATCATGCCGCAAACATCATGAATAGTGAAAGGGGAATATTTACATTGGAATACCATAACAGGTAATAATTACCTGCGTGGAAACTAGATAATAAATCAGTAATCTTATGTTTTCATATTACCACGTAATCACTACGCTCCACTCACTCTTCTGCCGTACCTTTGTGTACGGAGATGAGTGTGTAGTTTGTAGTACCGTCAACCTGTTGGTCATCGATCATAAAGCGTTAGTGGGGCGTAAAACGGATGACCGGTGTCCTCGTTTTAGATTTCAGACTAGGTCAGTGCAATATGAAACCAGGGTACGGTAACTGGAAAGTGTCTGGACCACTAGCCAACCTGCATATTACATAACCCATCGACGTGTCCATTACATGTGACCAGACAGACCTGCACAGCAGACGTCACGTGAGATTTTACTATTGTATACCTCATACTTTCACACTTCCATTCGAAAGAAGACAAACCAAAGGACAACAATGCAAGTCTGTGCGTTAAAGCTCGTAAAACAAAAGACTTTTCAGATCATTTCGTATAAATAGCAAACTACCCAGCTAACTGACAGAACCAAATTTGCCAGCGATATCAACACATCTATCTCAGCAAATTTCATCTTCGTTACTTCAGCATGTATTCCATATTACCAGCCGAGGTTGCGTCTCTTTCCAGCGATGCTTCGCATTCGCACAATCGAGTTGTTAACTTTGAAAACTTACAGACCATTCGTCCCAAAAGGAGGATCAATGAAGCATCTGATGTCGACAGCCAGCCCAAGAAGAGGCGTGTCTTTGCAAACATCGACACCAACGCCAAGCAAACATCAGCTAACGCTTTCACCGAAGTCACAGGAGATTCCGAAAAGTCTGAACATGTTCCTATCGTCACCTCTGTACATGCAGCCAAACGGATTGGAAGGACGACTGGAACGCAAAAGAGAAATCTCAAACGACTAGCAAGGCTCAACTAGAGACCTTTAAGTCACATTGAGAACTCAAAATAATTCCGTACTCCTGTTATTCATCCAGCAAATATATCTACCTTCAAGCGTTCGTCGCTTTTCAACGGCCCTTTTCAGGGCCAACCATCTCTTTCGAAAGAGAACTTCTATCAATGCACAATCAATGCAAACATCAGGCGACACCCCGCCCATAAATACACACTGTTCTATGAAATTCTTCTTTGTTGTTAAAGATTATGAAACATACGTTTGTTTCAATGCTTTAACATAGCTTCATCTTCTGTTCATTCTTAAGCGACAACATGTTCGCCTTAATACACCGTAAGAATCGGTTCAAATATTCAGAATTCTATCTGATGACATTTAGTTATCATTTTCCTCACTTGGCTCACATCCGCTTCCAGATAGATTTACGTCTCTCTCAACCTGGTGGCCTCAGATTTTGGCACAAAATAATAATATAAAGAAGTCCCGATCCGTTAACCCCGGAAGGTAATCTCTGTCGAAGATGGGATTTTGTTTTCGATTTGTTCTGCCTTCAATGAGACGAATATTAAAACCCCAGAGGTACAGGTGGAGGGAGTGTGATATTTTCTCCATTCAGCTGCGAGCTTTATTTCCAGTTACTCCTTGATAACATGCTCTCACATGGGGACTATTTTGAAGACCTGGCCACCGCTTTCGGCAGGCAGAGGAAGAAGCTACTAGCAAATCCTGACGTCATGCATGTGAATATGCGCGCATACAGGTAATATGTGTACACGCGCGTTTAACTTGAAATTTCGTTGAACTTCTGAATCCATTTAGGCAATCAGTCAGTTACAGTTTCATTTACATGTAAATGAGTTCTCATCCGACTTGTCAGATAGCGATGTTACATTCAAAGCGCTATTTAACCCGTTTCGACATCTAACACGAAATAAATCCCATCGCAATCAAAAATATACTGTAATAAGGGGGTCTGGCGTTTAACTAGTCCTCACTGTTAGACACACATTTGGGAAGAAACTAAAATAATTTCTTCAATTCTTGCACAAAATGCTGTGTTTCATAGAGAATATACACAAGTTTTATAATGTCAAGGGATTGGGGACATTATACTACTCCTGTCTCTTCCCTTCGAAACTTTAATGCTAGGGTACATGTCATATCGCCAAGGCCAGATAGAATGCTGACCGCCTACCATATTTGAACACAACATGTCATCGATGGTTTGGACACTGTAACCAAAGAAGAGTCTACCATCATGAACGGAAAGTCCCTCCTAGGTAACTATAGTGTATCTGTGGTACGATGCGGAACTAGAGATCGAGCAATAATCTGTTTGTTCAATAACATCTCTCACCCATAATTGGATTTTACAAACATGTTTGTGGAATCATGCCGCAAACATCATGAATAGTGAAAGGGGAATATTTACATTGGAATACCATAACAGGTAATAATTACCTGCGTGGAAACTAGATAATAAATCAGTAATCTTATGTTTTCATATTACCACGTAATCACTACGCTCCACTCACTCTTCTGTCGTACCTTTGTGTACGGAGATGAGTGTGTAGTTTGTAGTACCGTCAACCTGTTGGTCATCGATCATAAAGCGTTAGTGGGGCGTAAAACGGATGACCGGTGTCCTCGTTTTAGATTTCAGACTAGGTCAGTGCAATATGAAACCAGGGTACGGTAACTGGAAAAGTGTCTGGACCACTAGCCAACCTGCATATTACATAACCCATCGACGTGTCCATTACAGAACATTACATGTGACCAGACAGACCTGCACAGCAGACGTCACGTGACATTTGACTATTGTAGACCTCACACTTTCACCCTTCCAATAAAGAACATACCAAGTCTGTACGTTAAACTTCGTAAGACAAAAAACTTTTCAGATCATTCCGTATAAATAGTCAAACTACCCACCTCACTGACAGAACCAAATTTGACAGCGATATCAACACATCTATCTCAGCAAATTTCATCTTCGTTACTTCAACATGTATTCTATATTACCAGCCGATGTTTCGTCTCCCTCCAGCGATGTTTCGCATTCGCATAATTGAGTTGTTAACTTTGAAAACTTACAGACCATTCGTGCCAAAAGAAGGATCAATGAAGCATCTGATGTCGACAGCCAATCCAAGAAGAGGCGTGTCTTTGCCAAAATCGACACCAACGTCAAACAAACGGGACTTTTCGGGGCCAACAATATATTTCGAAAAAGAACTTCTATCAATGCACGTTCAATGTAAACATCTGACGACATCCCACCCAAAATACACACTGTTCTATGAAATTCTTGTTTGTTGTTAATGATTATGAAACATGGGTTTTTTTCAATGGTTTTACATACCGTATCTTTATCTGCTGTTCATTCTTAAGTGAAACTTAAATCACCCTTCCCCCTCTTAAGCGGCAATATGTTCGCCTTAATACACCGTCAGAATCGGTTCAAATATTCAGAAATCTATCTGATGGCTTTTAGTTATCATTTTCTTCACTTGTGACTCACATCCGCTTCCAGATAGATTTACGTCTCTCAACATATGGTGGCCTCAGAGAAGCACAAAATAATAATAAAAGACTTCCCGATCCGTTAACCCCTAAAGGTAGTCTCTGTTGAAGGTGGGATTTTGTTTTCGATTTGTTCTGCTTTCATTGAGAGAGGTAACTCTTGCTGGACCGTCACGTGACCGGAAGTGACCTTTGATTTCTACGACTCGCCATGTGTAAAGTTCGTGTTCCGCTTTTCATGTTTCCGTGACAAATCCTAATTTTACATAGCTAACCCACCTGGACATTTCCGGAAATGATCCGCTATTCTATAGCCTATAGTATTGGACCCTTCTACGGAGGGCCAATGATCGGCTGATGCTGCAACAACAACATTTTCCCAGTTAGACGAGTGGCAGCTGCCAGCCAACATTCACCAAGGGACCGTTCAAGAGGAGAGCCAATATTCACGAGGAGACCCGGTTGTGACGTAGCCGCGTACTGCGCAATAATGCGCACATTATGTACACCAGCGTAGGATATCTGCAGGGAGTTCGTCCTATCGTGAGGCGTGTATAGCTGTCACCTTCAGCTGATCGACTGATCGTGTGTCTGTTTCTGAAATAAAACTGTTTAACGGGCTATGGCAACAGTACTGGCCAGCGTACATTCACATGATTCACGAGCAGGCACATTCACCAGCAGGACCGTATTCACCAGCGGGGCTGGGAAGATCTCCACGATAAATGGACGATAACTCTGCCAAGCTGCTTGTGGCAGTATTAATCCAAATCCAAAATTTTGTAGGTCCAATCATGGAGCCTACTATGCTCCATGATCCAATAAAGGAATTTCTGATGTTTTAACAGCATCGCCCGTCAGTTTAAGTAGGTTATACATGAGAGTGAACAAGCATATTATAGGATGAAATTACATACGTATGTATAGGTGGCACAAATAACTGATTTTAGACTAAAAAAAATAACCAACTTCACAAATGATGAAAGCTAGTTCTTGTAGACCATATCGTACACATAGCATTAGCCTAACTCTTACCGTAAATTTTTCTATATTTAGGAAAATTGGTCATAATTCAAAATATAAGTACCGGTAGCCATTAATTATTTACTTAAATAAGAAGAAAAAGTCTGCATTGGTCATCAGCATTCAATGGGAAAAGTACAGAAACTTTTGTGAAGATTGGAGCGGGAACATGTTTCTCTAAACGTAAAAAATATCTTGAAATAAACAAATATTCTGAAATTTATACATGTGTTATTCAGATTGTTGAGCTATAGATTCAGTTAAAAAGATTTCTAACTGTCAAATTTCAATTTTGACAAAAAATAATCTTAAATGATGTTCACAAATGATGTTCTTTAATAATTTCACATGTTTGAAATAATTTCCAGCTATACAGTTCCGCAAATAATTTATTGATCATATCATATCTTACCATATTTCAGATCTAGTTAATCAGAAATAACATTCTGTCTACCCGGATATTTTGAGAAAAAAAAAATAGTTCTGGTCCTAAGTTATTTTTTCACAATTAAGATGCTGCGAATTGACAATGTTCACAACGTGTTTGAAAATTTCGTTCAGATGTTGATTGCACAGTAATAGCATTAAAACAGCCGGACTTAAAAAAAAATCAGTAATAACATTTTTCCAAAACATGACAGGCTAAATAATAGCCCTTGGTCGTAAGATTACGGCTATAATAAGGAAAGTCGAAATGCAATTTATGATTGGAAAAAATGGTTGATTATAGGCCGGTTTGGGGGGGGGGGGGCGGAGGAGCAATATGTTCCTCTATACCAAACTTTCTGTCCTATTTCCGAAACGCCAAATACTTGAAAGCCGACACTCCATGACTTTGTAGCATACAATATTGGAGTCATTTTGATCCTATTTGCATGACCCTCCGAGCTTCGGATTATGGGTAAATTCGAAATGGCGACCGTATGGGTCTAACAGGAAAGTGATGTTTTCGTCATTCTTGTTCAAAATTTCTGCTTCTCTGTGAGGAAGAGTGGACAAAAACTATTTTATTTCACATCAGATTATTACTTACTAATTTATCTTGCAGCTATTGCCGAGAAATGGCAAAGGTAAAATACATCGAAAAATGTGACCGGAAAATCGACATTTTTTTTTTTTTTTTTTTGAAAATGACGTCACTGTGACGTCATCACATTGGCCATCTTGGATATTTTTACATTTCTGATAGAGCTTGACCCAAGGGTTTAGTGTGGTAAGTTTCAGCCCCTAGCTAAAGGTATAAGGAAAATATTTAAGGAGGAGAGAAGCAGGTCACCAAATCCCCAGGCCAGATAGGGTTAATAGGCCATTTGCCCGTTCTGCTAACTTTACAGAGCAATCCGGGTGTATTCATTGCGTAGCGGATATGCACAAAATGTACATGGAACTGTTTCACACCCTTTTCCAAATTTCGAACTAAATATAATATATAGTTCTCCTCGTACTCCGTTCAATTTATAGTACGAAAAGACTATAAAATATACTTTTTATTCGCCCTTTATTATAACTCTTGACAACATACCCGATCTTTAATCGGAATTGTACAAGTACTTTGCAGTACCCATACCCCCGCGAGAGCCTTTGAAATACGCAATCCTTTTCCTATTTTTGAAAAGAGATTCCTCAAGTTCAATCCTATCGTATATATGTTTGAACGAACTGGAATGCAAATTGAATTTATCTGAAAATTTAATGTATGCGATTCATGTGAATATAGTTTCATCACATGAAATAAAAAGCCCTACATTATATGACATTGTCACCGGTCATATATTTGAAAGAAAAATTATTACCCTTCCCATAGTGAATATATATTTTTCCCTTGAGCATAAATGAAATGTATATGAAGGTCATTCAAAATGGTTATTAATCCACGAAAAAAAGGTTGAATAGCTCGATCGGAATAGCGCGATCAGGGAAATTTTGCTATCATTTCGATATACAATTCAAGGTAAACATTCACGAGGGGGACCTATCCACTATATCCCCTCAATATATGATGAAAATTCACCAGGGGCCCATCCCCTATCCCCTCAATATAGCTGTAAGTTGAACATTCACCAGGAAGACCTTCCTCTATGCCTTTAATATACCTAGAAGATGAACATTCACCAGGCAGACCGTTATCCATCACCTAAATTTACCTATAAGGTGAACATTCACCAGGAGGACCGTTATCCATCATCGTAATTTACCTATAAGATGAACATTCACCAGGAGGACCGTTAACCATCATCGTAATTTACCTATGAGGTGAACATTCAACAGGAGGACCGTTATCCATCACCTCAGTATACCTATAAGGTGAACATTCAACAGGAGGACCGTTATCCATCACCTTAGTATACACATCAGGTGAACATTCACCAGGAGGACCGTTATCCATCACCTCAATATACATATCAGGTGAACATTCAACAGGAGGACCGTTATCCATCACCTCAGTATACCTATAAGATGAACATTCAACAGGAGGACCGTTACCTACCACCTTAGTATACACATCAGGTGAACATTCACCAGGAGGACCGTTATCCATCACCTCAATATACATATCAGGTGAACATTCAACAGGAGGACCGTTATCCATCACCTCAATATACATATCAGGTGAACATTCAACAGGAGGACCGTTATCCATCATCGTAATTTACCTATAAGATGAACATTCACCAGGAGGACCGTTAACCATCATCGTAATTTACCTATGAGGTGAACATTCAACAGGAGGACCGTTATCCATCAGCTCAGTATACCTATAAGGTGAACATTCAACAGGAGGACCGTTATCTACCACCTTAGTATACACATCAGGTGAACATTCAACAGGAGGACCGTTATCCATCACCTCAATATACATATCAGGTGAACATTCAACAGGAGGACCGTTACCTACCACCTTAGTATACACATCAGGTGAACATTCAACAGGAGGACCGTTATCTATCACCTCAATATACATATCAGGTGAACATTCAACAGGAGGACCGTTATCCATCACCTCAATATACATATCAGGTGAACATTCAACAGGAGGATCGTTATCCATCACCTCAATATACATATCAGGTGAACATTCAACAGGAGGACCGTTATCCATCATCGTAATTTACCTATAAGATGAACATTCACCAGGAGGACCGTTAACCATCATCGTAATTTACCTATGAGGTGAACATTCAACAGGAGGACCGTTATCCATCACCTCAGTATACCTATAAGGTGAACATTCAACAGGAGGACCGTTACCTACCACCTTAGTATACACATCAGGTGAACATTTAACAGGAGGACCGTTATCCATCACCTCAGTATACCTATAAGGTGAACATTCAACAGGAGGACCGTTACCTACCACCTTAGTATACACATCAGGTGAACATTCAACAGGAGGACCGTTATCCATCACCTCAGTATACATATCAGGTGAACATTCAACAGGAGGACCGTTACCTACCACCTTAGTATACACATCAGGTGAACATTCAACAGAAGGACCGTTATCCATCACCTCAATATACATATCAGGTGAACATTCAACAGGAGGACCGTTATCCATCATCGTAATTTACCTATAAGATGAACATTCACCAGGAGGACCGTTAACCATCATCGTAATTTACCTATGAGGTGAACATTGAACAGGAGGACCGTTATCCATCACCTCAGTATACCTATAAGGTGAGCATTCAACAGGAGGACCGTTACCTACCATCTTAGTATACACATCAGGTGAACATTCAACAGGAGGACCGTTATCCATCACCTCAATATACATATCAGGTGAACATTCAACAGGAGGACCGTTATCTATCACCTCAATATACATATCAGGTGAACATTCAACAGGAGGACCGTTACCTACCACCTTAGTGTACACATCAGGTGAACATTCAACAGGAGGACCGTTATCTATCACCTCAATATACATATCAGGTGAACATTCAACAGGAGGACCGTTATCCATCACCTCAATATACATATCAGGTGAACATTCAACAGGAGGATCGTTATCCATCACCTCAATATACATATCAGGTGAACATTCAACAGGAGGACCGTTATCCATCATCGTAATTTACCTATACGATGAACATTCACCAGGAGGACCGTTAACCATCATCGTAATTTACCTATGAGGTGAACATTCAACAGGAGGACCGTTATCCATCACCTCAGTATACCTATAAGGTGAGCATTCAACAGGAGGACCGTTACCTACCATCTTAGTATACACATCAGGTGAACATTCAACAGGAGGACCGTTATCTATCACCTCAATATACATATCAGGTGAACATTCAACAGGAGGACCGTTACCTACCACCTTAGTATACACATCAGGTGAACATTCAACAGGAGGACCGTTATCCGTCACCTCAATATACATATCAGGTGAACATTCAACAGGAGGACCGTTATCCATCACCTCAATATACATATCAGGTGAACAT
>JAVTVY010028276.1:0-10416 GCA_036873755.1 Hanleya hanleyi
CGCTGGTATTGATGTTCTCGTCCTCTTCCGCACCCATAATCCCTTTAGAATTGCATTAATCACTTCCATAAAATCAATACTTATGTGTATCAGCAGACAACGGGCAGAAACATGTTGCATTTGACATCATTCTCTCAAGTCAGAGCCCATTTCTGCTAGAACTTACTGGTTCTACACTTCACAATTTACGTTACTTTGTCAATCAGTTTTATGAATGAAATTTACGTCATATATTAGCAGATACTGACCATAAAAGCGATCTATTTGATCTCGTTGTCAAAAGCTATGACCTTGATTTCCTTGAGAGTTTTTTAAATTTATTTTGATACCTTTCATATTGACTTGGAAGTCATTTTCGCGAATGCAATAATTTGATGTACCAAAAGATAATAACGAGAATTCGACATGATTCTCTTATACACACAGATCTTGTTTAGTGAATTAACCCTGAAATTTCGCACTTAAATCACCTCCCGAATGACTTAATGACAAACATATTCGCGAATTGATTATAGGGCGATATCCATAGATACTGACAAGAAATGTTTCTTATTTGCAGAATTTGACTTAAAAAAAAAATTAATAAAATTATCAACCTTCGAAAAGGCTTGACCAAACATGTCGGATGAGGTGATATCTCCTAAGGATGAAATAGGTAATCATTTGTATAGAAGGAGCAAACCATGTATTGATATTGGCTTGCTGCATGGAAAAGAGTGTCAAGGTACCGTATTTAGTTTGCAGATGATAACGTACATAAATGCAGAAACTTAATTTATTATTCTAATCGAATATCAAGACTGTCACAGGCCTCAATTTGAATCGTGAAAAATGTCATTATGCCTCTTGAACAGTTCGATAAAGCCTTCAACCCCATTCCATAGTTTCACAGATCAAAGTGATAGACCCGATAATAAATTCATTGAAAATTAACTTTGACGGAAATATAAATTTTCCATTTTGCTCGGCAAAGTAAGCGAGAAGGGAGACTGAAGAGCGTAGATGTTCGCGCTATGACTAAATCCTTGAAATTTGTTTGGATTTCCAAATATTTGAAAGCCTTTTTGATTTGCAAAAATCAACGGCTGAACGGAATGTTTGAAACTTGGAATTCACGATACTTGTACCAAGACATTGCCAAAGCGATTATTGTGACTTCGTCTGTCAATTCAGTATAGACGGCACGGACCAGTCAACATCGTCGGATTTTGAACGAGGAAAGCGAATATATATATATTGTGTCAAATATATTAGTCAATTCCTACAATTGTGGGTTAGAAGTTGAAAATTACTTCCCTTGGCATGAAAACACTTGCAGATGGCGCTTTTTTCTACAATTACCACTACCTCCGCTGATATGTCTTTCACTGTATTATTGCCACTGCCGCAGGTTTTGACTACAATGTAGTCATTTCTCACTTGTTCCTTACAGATTTTGTCTGACCATTTATCCTAAGATGTAGTCTTTGGGTGATCTTGCCATCATACTGTTGACCACGATTCTTAGAGGAAAACAAATAATTACAACTAGATTTAGGACAACTAAGATTATAATTTAACATATCAATTAACAGAATAAGACTTTCCACTTTATACAGAACTGAATGTAGATTAAGTGTTAAAAATTGGATATGTTAGGCATGTTAGGCTGGAGTTCCAAGAGTGTGAATGTCGAGCGTCAAACAAACTCGGTTCTCTCAGTTAATTATGCTTGGTGAAAGTTTTAATGTTCCTGATAGATATACATATCAGATTAAGACGTGTAATCTGGGACTGGTACAGAGGGACCCGACACTTCAATGACGTCGTCTGGAAATAGCTGTCTCGGTGGAATTTGTTTCGATTGACATTTGCTATAGTTAACCTATGAATAATTTTTGCCGTGAAATCCAGCGAGAATACGGGAATTCGAAACTGACAATTGTTTATTTAAACTGCTTTACATAATTGTTTATGGTCCGACGCCATTGGTTGGCCTGTCGATATTACACTGTTAGAAAACATACACCGCACAAATTCTCATTCTCATTCAGACAGAAATATGACACGGTAAAGTGTGGAAGACGAGACGATGTATTTCACAAAAATCGCTGTTACAAATTTCCTTGGAAAATGGCCGAATATGACCATTTTGTCTAAATTCTTAAGGGTTTCTAGGAAGATTGAAGCAATTTTAGACGAGAATGCGAAGGTTTCCTGTTTTACTACATAAATATTGTTTGCCTTGGACTGATGGATATAAGAGGTTTGTATTGACTAAAATATTTGACTATTGGTGACCGGGGGACGAACTGGATAACTCTACAGTGCACCCTTAAGGGTATAGCTCCTTCGCGGAGCGAAGATACATCATAATGCCAATTTGCTCATTTTTGCCAGGTTAATTTCAACTAATGCAATAAATTTGGTCTTGGGTTCAACAGACCATACGTTCGATTAAAAAAAATACACAATATATCAATATTCTCTCCACTACATGGTATACTAGTTGTGGTATTACATTTTTTTTAGTTAAGCGCTGGACAGACCACTGAGCATTTATTTGCCATACAGCCACGCATTTACAATAATGTCTTGCCCACGTGGCCTGGGACAAACATCAAAGAACAAAAAAAAAACAAGCACAAAGGCATACTACCCCCCCCCCAAGAAATTTGGGAAGAATTCTCGTCATGTAAACATCAATGGAAAACTATTGTAACATTAAAAATATATTTTCCGTTACTGATGATAAATTTATATTTCAGTGCGATACTTTTTGTTACATTTGCAATTTAAAAGAACTTCTTTCTTTTTCTAATAGTCTGCATAGAGTAGTTACAATTGGACCACTTATGATATAAATGTATTCGAGAGCGTTACTATTGTATCTATATAAAATAACAAATTTGTTACATAATTGGGACACTATTTTCAGCAGATGTCAACTCGTATACAAAAGATAGGACTAACGTACTCTAGTATACAGTCTCAAAACATACGCAAATACAATAAAATATTCGTTTATGCTAGATTTTTAAAAATATTTCTAACAAACCATTTTCGCGTTCAAATAACGTTATATTATAGTAATTTCAGTATCTACATGCTCCAACAAAAGACTAGCCAATGTAATTGCGGTGTTTCCCAAATAATGTCTACCTGACCAGGAACTCCAACATGATTAAAATGGACTATTTGTATCTCTAACAAAATATATGAACGTCAGAACTAACTGCATAACCACTGGGCATTTATTTCACATAAATGACTAAGTTGTGGTATTACATTTTTTTTTTTTTTTTTTTTTTTCGTTTAAGCCCTGGAACAAGCCACTGGGCATTTAGTCATTAATTCTTCTGGCTACGGTTTTACAATGTACCCTTACAATGCTCACGTAGCCTGGGTCTTAGGGTAGAAAATTATATATAAAGATCAAATGTAACGTCTAACACCAATATATTTCTTATTTCAATATATCTGGACTGAACGAAGTTGTGGTATTACATACTTGCTGTCCAGATCTATGCAAGAGTTATCTCCCCTGTACTGACATATAATTTGTGTCCGGCGCAGTTATTTCTTATAGCCAGAAAACTTGCCAGAAGTGTATTTTTTAACACTGTGTACCACATGTGTTTTGTCACTTATTTGCATTTCTCAAATTCATCAAAAGATTATAGAGTGCAAAACGGCTGTTATTTTAGTTCTTTTTACGTTTTCTCTGTATATTTCGCTTCCTTCAAAAACTGGAATCAATCGTTTTCTTCGTACAGGTAGTAGAAGAGTTGATTCATGAGAAAAAATGGATTATTCTTCAGCTAAATCCTAAACAATCTATTCGAGGTGGCAAAATCCATCGAACCACATTGACTGGATATCCCACAATACGACGGATAACCAGCAAGTGGTTTATAGTGCTATACACGAAAAATTCACAGGAAAAACGTAATTTAGAAAAATCACCCCAGAGTTGCGTAGAAATGTCCCTCTCTGATTTCATAATAAGAAAGACCGACGGGTTTTGACCACAGGATAATTCTTCCTACTTTTATAGTTGCTGACATACACAGTATACCATCCTGTTTAGTATTTTCAGTCTTTCAAACGGACCTGTGCGAATTGTTGGCTGGGTTCGCCTACAGTCCGGCCAAACTCCGAACAGCGCATGTCAGCTGAAAGACTACCGTCTGGCTACAAGCACTGCCCGCAATTGAAAATATCGTTAACACGCTCTCAGCGTTGAGATTACTCCGCAATATTCTTTCCTCTAAAAGCCTTTGTTTCATCAAATAGTTTACACCGAAAAAGAAGTTAGATTCTTGATTTTCTCGCCGTTCTCAACGAATCTATATGCGTAGGAAGCTGCATATGTGTGTGATTAGTCCCATCCAAACAAACCCACGCGTTCCCTGGTATGGGATCTGTACTAGAGCATTCGACTGCGGGCAGTGCTTGTAGCCAGACGATAGTAGTTCAGCTGACATGCGCTGTTCGGAGTTTGCAGTCCGGCCGGTCTCAGTGGGTAACGTTTAAATGGCCTTAGTTATGCACCTTTGGAGAGCGTGGAAATCATGACTCGTTTACGGGGAAAAAATACAAAAACTGGCAGTTCAATGTCCAAGTTTTTTCGCCAGTTTAAATTATCCGCTCGGTGTGGGAGACGAGAAAGTGTATTTCAGTGAAATCGATCTTGCAGATTTCTCTGGAAATGACCCGAATATGACTGATTTTTCTAATTTATAAGGGTTTTTCTTGAAAATTGAAGCAATTTTAAAAGGGATTGCAAGATTTTCGTGTTTTAATACACAAATAGAATGGTACAAGAATTCTCTTTAAGACGATATATGGATATATTATTTCACTATTTGTGACCGGAGAGAGGGCGTCATTGTTTATTTCCGGCTGAACTGGATAACTCAGAGTACACCCATATTGCGATGGTGACGTCGTCCGCTCGTTTGACGCACAGCTGACGAGGAACGCTGCACGACCTTTCGCGTTTCCTGTCAAAGAGCTGAACAGAGCATGCTCGTTCAAAACTAAGTCGGGCAGTGCTGTTACAGTGATTTCCTTAGTTTCCTATCCGTAGATATAAATCAGTGCCGAAATCTAGTTAGACTGGTCCACAAAAATCCCCTCGTGTTAAAACAAATCCAGAGAAGAAGGAGGGAAATATTAAATTCGCTCTTGTGAGGACAAATGGACAGTCAACGGAGAAGTCTAGCTGAACGTCTGAGTGACAGCATCTTGTCAAACACAGGACCTGATAACAAGGTTCCGAAAGACACTGATTTTTAGCATGATTATGTGTTGCAAACACCAAGACACGAAATCGAAATTGCAAAATCGAAGGCAATACCTACAAGAGCCCGAACCGCTTTTCATTTCTCTGTGATGAGGCAGAATTCGATATTTCCACTGGTCCGGAGATTGTTGCGGCTGCAGAGGTTGGCAAGAAATGATGAAATTTCCGAATCTTCTACCACATGATCAGGTCGTAGAACAGTTCAGGTCCAGGAGAATGTTTCTTTGTTTAAATAAGACAATGTGCGTGACGTGGATGAAAATCGTATTCTCATCAAATATACTCCTATTGACGATGTCGATGACAATTATATTCTTAATGAAAATGAACCTATGCACGCAGTCCGGTGCTGACCAGATTCACTACAGGTGCTGATGTAGTTTCTGGGCTCACGAGAAAGGATGCTTGTAGTGAGCAGCCCAAGAAGAGCAAAAAAGGATGTGTACATAAGGTGGATAATAGTTTCATTCTCAGCCAATATGCAAATATAAACTATGAAATGACTTGAAATTCACCCCAGATACTGATGTTGTTTCTGAGCTCATCAAGGAATATGCTGGTCGTGATTGACCCATGAATGAGAGTAATAAAGGATGTGTAGATAGGATGAAAAATAGGTATATTCTCACCTGTACACTCTGGTGATGACTTGGACTTCATTTCACATACTGGTGTAGTTTCTGGGCTTACGAAGGAGGATGCTGGTGATGAGCATCTTCACAAGTCCAGGCAAATCCTAAATTCTCGCAGAGGGTTTACCTGAACATTTTTGGTGATTCGAATGAGTTCTTGAGTCGATGGCTCTATTATACAATCTCGTACATTTCATCCCCCGCGCTTGTTTTGAATTAGCCTGTCGGTTTTTCCTTTGACTACCGATGTCGATTTCCGCTTGACATCAAAGCAGTTTGGCCCGCGATGAAATTGAAACCTGTCACATCTCATACCTCGCAGTGGATTGGCCTTATCACCTAGCTTAGCGCGTTCACTGATTGGGTTTATTCAGGGAAAACCCCTTGCTCTATTTATACCCAGAACTCGCATGGATAACTAATCAAGCCAGTGTATCAATCCCAACAGATCGATCGATACACTTGCTCGCCAGGATGGTGATGAGCGGCCCGCGAAGAGTAGTAAAGGATGTGTAGATAAGGTGGATATTAGTGCTATTCTCGCCTGACACTCTGGTGATGATTTGATCTTCACACCACATGCCAAAGTGGTTTCTGAGCTCACGGAGAAAGGTGCTGTTAATGAGCGACCCTTGATGAGCAAGAAAGCAACTCCCCTGAACCCCGAGTTCGAAGAGGGTCAGAAGAGATCCGTAAAATCATAGAAAATGCAGAGAAAATAGCAGAAAAATAAAGAACAGAAAAATTCAAGGAAGACCGGATTCTTTCTTGTATGTGATTTCTTTGAATATACTCAAAATAGCTCCAACGCCGATCCTGCCTCAATGCAATTGTGGAGAAGTTGGTAAAAATTTAATGAACTTCATCTTTCAGATCTAGTTCATTCAATTACCAGCGTCTGGTCCGTCATTCAAAATTCAACCGTCGTCCATTAAAGAATATCCGCGTCCATAATCCAAAGACCTATTCCATATTTCATATAACAGTATTAGCACCAAATTCAAAAAAGACAATCATAGTACGTAAACAAAGGCTAGTTTCCTGCAAGAGAGAAGCGGTCAACAGTTTCCAATGATGCCGGCAAGACAACATGATGTACCAAAACTATCAAATCCGTATCGCTGATCAGTATACTTATTCCAAAATATTCGTTGTAAAGTCGTCATCTAGAGAATGATGTATCTCAGTCAGGCTTTGATTGCGCCTGTTCATATAAACACCATGAGGATGTTGAAGTACATGGGTTATGGCCCCTAGCCCCGGATTGAGCGGGGTTAGACACAAGTTACGAAACGTAACGCCATAGATCTTGCACACTACGTTCGTATTTTGCTATCAGCATGCGATATGTATCGCCAAATTTGAGAAATTTTAAGTTGAGGCTCTTGATGGTATAGCCCCGTGTTATGAGTTTCTTTAACAATGTGTTGTGACGTTGATTAAATTCATCACATTTAACACAGTATCTAGCAAATGCTACTGAGGCCAAGTACCGACAGCTCAGGGAGACTGACCTCAAGGAAGCAGATTACCTTATCATTCCTGTGCTTTTATAAAACACCCATTTTAATAAGTAGCGATGACCCGTCTGTAGCTTTTCAAGTTTCTTCTCAATCCTGTTGAATTTGTGAGAGACTTACAAGATGTAACAGTTCGTGTTACTCTGAATTCTGTTTTTACATTAAGCTCGGTGTACATATGTCCTCGTCTTGTGGTCTCCGTCTTGGTGAAATTAAGAGTGTGTATGCCCACCTTCAAAACCATGCTTATTGAACCTTGCTTATTGAGGGGTGAGCTATTGGTCGTAGCATAATTATGCTATTTATACCTATACTTATTTGTGTCTTTTTAACAACGCGGTGCTTATACTGATTTACATCCGGCTATTCAGCACTGTGGCCGTATTATACTCGAAGAATTGACTTGGTCTATTCACGATGACCTTTGTGGGAGTCATCAGTTTCAAACTGTACTATAAGCCACTAATCCAACAGATGATCCCCCTTCATCAATGTATAATTTTAACGAAGCCGATTGGCTCGGTTTTGAATATATTCATTGATAAAACCTACAGATATATAGTCGTTCATGCATGCCTCAGATCCTATCCAACTATTCTCGGAACTACTGACGAAATTATACCCGAATCCTCAGGAGTTTCACATTTAAAAAAAACAAGTGATCTTTCATATTAGGCTTTTTGAAAGGCCAACATATTTTTATATCCAAATTTTTAAACCAAAGACAATTTCAGGTTTGTGTATGTACAACCATTTCGAGCAAGATCAAGGTGGCCTACTACTATGGTTAAGCTGTTGATTTTGATATTAAATAGTCAATTGGCGGATCCCGTTTTATGGACGATTTCAACATATCATGTAGTGGAAGAGATGTGCATAACATTGAGAGAACATTGTCTAAATAAGATTAGATCAGATAATAAGATCCAGGCTTGATGTCAAGAAAATGAAGTGTGGTGTGAAGTACACACATTTATACAAAGTATAAAGCTCACAATTATCCAGAACTTTTCTAAGATGGAACTGCGATCAAGGTAGTAGAAAAGTCAAATTATTGTGAATCTTGTTTGATCACCGATTAACATTTTTATCTCGTATAAAATGTCTCAACACGAAGGCTCCTGATTTGTTGTGGAATTTTTATTAAACCACACATTGTTGCAGCCGGTATTAGTCTTGATCAGATTGCACCCAACAAAGTTTTACTATTTCCAATTTGGCATTTAGCCAAATCGCATGTAGATATTACACTGACAAAGTTCAAAAAGACTGACGCAAACCAACTCGTGTATAGGCAAGAATTTGGTTTATGAGAGAAATACATTACTCGCATCAGGCTGTATATACTGATGGTTCCAAAGATTTTGACAGAGTGACGTGTGCTATTGTTTTTAGTTTCTAAACCAAAAACCTATCTATTACCAAACAATAGTTGTATATTTTACTGCTGAAGTCAACTCTCTTTTGAAAGGTTTGGAAGATATTGGGTGCAGCAAAATAAGAGAAGTGTGCCTTGGGGCGATGAAGAAAAGAACTACAACTCATCCCTCCATCCTCAATACCTAAACTTATATGACCGTAGAGTTGAGCAACACTTTACTATTATGTCTTGTTGGTCACCTGTTAGCATCACAGGAAATCGGTCCTTGAAGATTTAGCGATTTTATACCTTGTATCTCCACCTGTATGAGAAAGCTGTTTCATTCTTTACGCGATGCTGAGGTTAACAACAAACTTCAGCAGTTTAACAAAACTGTGGGTTATCATCAACTTAGCAGTCAGAGGCATTTGGTTCAGGTTATAACCAGGCGTGGTAGAATCGGCCATTCACAAAGAAGAACCAGCGCAAAAGTGTATTTCATGTCATGAGAAAACCCACAGTTGAAGAACTTTATAGATTTTAAGATTGTAAGATATTCTGTTTACCGAACATCTAGTTTGGAATATTTTTTTGTCGGGTGAGAGATTTGATTTTAGGGTATTTGAGAGATATCGGTGTGTTAATAAAGTTGAATGTATGTACCAACTCTATTGATGTGTTCTCTATCCCTTTAACATTGTTGTCGGATTGACTCACCTCATGGACCTACTTAGAGTTTTAATTGATTGTCGATATATAGTCTCCCTCTCTTGCTTTGTTACATGTAGTTCACTTCCTTGTGATCTCATTCCTAAATGAACAGGTTACCAATATTCCAAGGACCCAGTGGATTGTTTCTTGTGCCACTTTTTCACATGGCGTCAAGTCCAGGATGGCAGTGTTTACACAATACAACAGGTAAGCCGGCCACAGATATTCGATGGGAAGATAAAGAAGAACTAAAGAAGAATACAAACACTAGAACAGATATCAGCACCCAGTCCTAGCCCATACAGAGGCCCGTGCCCCCATCAATCAGTCTTAATCCATACAGAAGCAGGCGCCTACTGTACAGCCATTTTAAAGTCCTTGGCAATACAGAACCCCAGGCCAATTATACAGTCCTGGTCAATACAGATCACCGCGCCCATTATACAATGCTAATCCATACAGATCACCCCGCCTTTCCTTGACAATGACCCTTCAATCTATAGAAAACGATCCGTGTGTGTCACCGACATATTAATCCACAACTTACTCTTCATTTAGGTAGTTGAATCTTATTTTAAAAGTAGGCGGAGGAAACCATATTGAGACTTCAATGAGATAGTACAGTGTTTGATGGTTTCTTCCTAAGACAGTTCGTCTTATATTTTTTCCTTGTTTAATTATCACGTATATGTAATAGATTTTAAGATATATGACATCGGAATCACGACCATAAATGAATGCCAGACTTGACGTCTTTCTGGTGGAGCTTTTCCTGTTTAATTCGTAGACATAGTTTAGGTTAGGACGATCCCGCTCTCTAAAATGGAGGTAAAAAAGGTCGTTTTTGCTCAATAACTTTTGATTCCTTCTTAACAAATGCATTAAAATTTCAGGCGCATTGATTTA